>JAOQMS010040779.1:0-14112 GCA_027563885.1 Erythroxylum longipes
ATAAGCAATGGGTTTAGAATCTTACATTAAAACAACACCAATGCCTATTCCAGAAGCATCACATTCAACCTCAAAAACTTTGAAAAAATCAGGAAAAATAAGAATAGGAGCATTGGCTAATTTTTCTTTCAAGGTGCTAACAACAACCTCTTGTGAATCACCGCACTTAAAAATCACATTCTTTTTTACCAATTCATTCAAAGGGGCAACAGTAGTAGACAAGTCCTTCACAAATCTCCTATAGAAGCTTACTAAGCCATGGAAGCTTCAAATTTCATTCATATTCTTAGGAGTTGGCCATTCTCTAATTGCCTTCACTTTCTCTTCATCAACTTGAAGTCCTTTAGCACTTATAATAAAATCATGAAACAAAACAATATCCATACAAAAGGAACATTTTTTTGAATTGGCATAAATCTTATTCTCCCTTAATAGTCCAAACATATAATGCAAGTGTTTCACAAGACATCTAAACTCCTAGAATACACTAGAATATCATCAACATAGACAACCACATACTTTCCAATAAAAGGGCGAAAAACATGATTCATCAAACTCATGAAAGTACTAAGTGCATTGGTAGAGCCAAAATGCATAACTAACCACTCATACAACCCAAACTTAGTTTTGAAAGCAGTTTTCCACTCATCACCCTTTCTCATTCTAATTTAATGGTAACTACTTCAAAGATCAATTTTCGAAAGTTTACAAGCACCATGCAACTCATCAAGCATATCATCTAAACGAGGGATAGTGTAAAGATATTTCACCATGATTTTATTGATGGCTTTATAATCAACACAAATTTTCCATTTGCCATTTTTATTAGGTACAAGCATAATTGGCATAGCATATGGGCTCAAGCTTTCTCTGACAAAGCCCTTTTTCATAAGCTCTTCAACTTGTCTTTGGATCTCCTTAGTTTCTTCCAGATTAGCTCTATACTTAGGCCTATTTGAAATTAAAGCTCCAGGAAGGAAGTCTATATGGTGCTCAATTCCTCTAAAAGGGGGTAATCTATTGGGATTCTCCTCCAGAAATAAGTCATTGAAGTCTTGCAACAAAGACAGAGCACTAGACGAAAAAGATGGATCAAGCTCATTAATAGTTAAGAAAACATCTTGATATAAAAGTATATAAGATTCTTCACATTTTAAAGCTCTCTTGATCTCACTTTTTCCAGCAAATAAAGTCACTCTCTTTTCTTCATTTTTTCCACTCGTTTTATTTTCTCTCTCTTTTTCTTTCTTGTCGATCTCAACTCTCTTTCTTTTCTTTTGTTCTCAATTTGCATTCTTTCTCAATCCTCACTTAATTCTCATAAACTTGAATGATCCTAAGAGATTTCAACACAATATTTATACCATGGAAAAGAAAAGGATAACAATTTTTGTTTCCATCATGCTTATCTTTTCCATCAAATTGCCATGGCCTACCAAGCAAAACATGTCCAGCATACATAGGTGCAACATCACATAAAATCTCATCATGATACCTGCCAACAGAAAATGCAACCATCACTTGTTTGGTGACTTTCACCTCCCTACAATCATTTAACCATTGTAATTTATATGGTCTAGGATGTTTCAAAGTAGGTAATTTAAGCTTGTCAACAAGTAAAGTGCTAGCAACATTGGTCCAACTTACACCATCTATAATCATGCTACAAACTTTACTATTAATGACACACCTTGTATGAAAGATGTACTCATGTTGCTCTTCTTCAAAATCTTCTTTTGGTTGGATAGTAAGACATACCTAGCCACAAGGGTTTCACCAACCTCAGCATCATAATCAACATTAGAAACATTCATCAAAGGAGGCACATCATCAAAATCATCACTGTCACCACTTTCACTAGCAACATCATCAAGCTCAAGCAAAATCATAGTTCTTTTGTTAGGGCATTGAGAAGCAATGTAACCAAAACCTTGCAATTTAAAGCACTTAACTTTGTAAGGAGTAGAGGAAGAAGAGGGTTTAGAGTCATTTTTATCCTTAGGATTTGGAGTAGAGAATTTAGGCTTACTTTCCTCCTTTGGCTTGATGTCTCCCTTAGATTTGAAGGAATTTTTGGGCTCCTTCTAGCTTTTCTTCCAGGAACTTGATCCAGCACCATTTTGGATCTTTAATTGCTTTTCTTCGATGATGTCCTTATGAAATAACTCATCCATGTCAACAAAATTTTGCAGCTCTACAATGGAAGCAATTTCATGGCATAAACCATCAAGAAATCTTCTCATAGTAGCTTCCATATCCTCCTCAACATTGGCCTTAATCATGATGATCTCCATCTCTTGGTGGTACCCTTCAACACTGATAGACAATCTTTGTAGCCGCTTGAATAAGTCTCTATAGTAATGATTTAGGACAAAGCATTTTCTCATGATGGATTTCATTTCTCGCCATGTGCAGATTGGTCTTTCAAGATTCTTCCTTCTAACTATCTGCAATTGATCCTACCAAATACTAGCAGTATCACAAAATTCAACAGCAGCAAAATTTTATCTTTTTCTCTTCACTATATGTATGACAGTTAAATACATGTTCTATTTTCCTTTCCCACTCTAAATACAATTCATGATCATTTTTCCCTTGAAAAGAAGGGATTTTCAATTTTATATTGTTAAGAGCTTGTTTGGCTCTCCTAGTGTTGGGGCCTTCACCCTCGGATTGAACATCTTCATCTTCTTCATCGAATGCCCTTCTAGGACCTTCGGAGTTTGATATGGATCGGATGTCATCCAACCTAGCATTCAACCTCTGGAATTGATCTTGCACAGCCTTCATAAAGGACTTTAATATCTTGTTCATATGATTCATCTTTTTAATACATGTTTATGAATTGAAAAATGTTAGTGAATAAAAAATAATCTGGACCTCACCACTCAATATCACGCGTATACACTCAACAGATGCCAAACAACTCGTGTATCACAAAAAATGGGCTTTTTCTATAATGTAAACACTCTTGCCTTTTACCACTCAACTTACTTTCTATAGTATCCTCATTCGAAACAAGACACAATCAAATAGAAGCAATCCAACCAAGTGGGAGCCAAGGTTAGAATCACAAAATAAAATTCTTAGAGAATCAAAAGGTGAAATAGGGTGTAGAAAATAAAGAAGAAGAAAAGGAGACGAGTATGCAAAGGGAAGGGGACTTGAAGGGAAAGGAGCGCTCAGCAACTCTGAAAACAAGAGAAGAAAAAAATGAAGTTAGCACTAAGAATATTAGGAAAGAAAAATGATGGGAAAGTGGAGAAACTTGGAAACCGAGTAAAGGAAAAATAGTTTAAGCAAGTGATTACCTCAAGGAAAATCACAAACCTGAAGCTAAAGAAAGATGAATGAGGCAAGAAATAAAATAGGAAACTTAAGACAAAATAGAAAAGTAATTCAAAATAAGTGAAGCAAATAGGAAAGTAAACAAGTTCTAAGCAACACAAAATAGGAAATTACTTGCAATTCAAGTTTAGGCAATAGGAAAAATGTTATCTTTATTTGGTTGCAATTAGGAAAGTAGCAAATTTGGACTCCACTTCTCTAGAAATTGTAGCACACACTTGATTTTGTTTTGTTTTTCTTTGCTTTTTATTATTTTGTTGTTTTTCTTTTTTCGTAATTCTTCTTCATCTCCCTTTTTTCAGATAATTTCAACTTCACACGAATAAATATGGAAACAAAAAAATGCCAAGTAGTTTTCAAAAGTTGGGCACTCTCAAATTTCAACTTAGTGTAACTTGCATTATAAAGCTCGGATTGGAATGATTCCAAAATGAGGAGAAAGAAGAGATAAGAAACACCTATTAATCAACCAAAAACTCAAAAAAAAAGTGAACGAAACCATGGATGAAAAACAGATAGAGAAGGAGAACAAAAATAAACAACACAAAAGGATAGGAATTTAAAATCTAGCAACCAAAGCTCTGATACCAAATGATGCGATACCCAATAGGAACTTGTCCTAGAGGACCTTCAACAAGATGGAGCTATGCCCAGGAATGTCTAGAATCAAATAAACACATGGAAGTACAAGAAACAAAATTGAAAAGATAGAAAACAAAACACAAAGAGAAAAAGGGGTCAGGAATGTTGGTCAATGGAAAAACCCCTAAGAGAACTTATCTCTTACCCTAGCCTTGGGACACCACAAAGGAAGACCATGCCTTTGATAAGTCAAGTATTCTCAAAAAATACAAAGAAAGCAAAAGTGCTCTGAATAATACTCAATATTATTTCTAAAGCAATCTCCTCAAAGTACATAAAGGATGCCTATTTATAGGAAAAACTTTCTAAATTAGTGTCCTAAGGCAGAAACTAAATAAAATGAAACAAATCAACCAATAAAATAAAAGAAAACAAAATAAACTTAGAAAAGGTTTTGACTGGATGACGTTATTTCAAGGAAAATAAAAAGGAAACTAATTAAAACATGATCTGAACATATTGGACCTTATGGAGCACGTCCTTCTCCTTATTTTTAAGTGGCACATGGTTGTCACATGGTATATTATGTGAGTTCTTCCAATTAGACTCAAGGTGCTTTGGACACTTTATATTGGGCTTTGAGGAGTAAGACAATGCCTCTTGGACCTTTATGAGATGCAATTTGAGTCAACAACATGGGTTCTATCTCTTGAACGTCTTGGATCAAACAATTCAATGCTTGCTTCATTGTTTTGTCCCTAGCTCTTGTTATTGGGCCTCCAACATCTTATAATGGATCTTTAGGTATACTTGAATGTTAGGCCTTTGATATAGGTTCTTCAACCCCTTTCCTTACACATTCAGACTTCAAATCAAATCCAATTTTGGTTCCTAAGCCTCCTTTTGCCAGCTCATGTCCATGCAAGTCATGTCCTAAGCTTCTTAAGGAAAATCACACCATATATGCTTCTCTTCTTATCTTTCACATGCCCATGGTTCTTCATCAAGGAAGAACACACTAAAATAAGGATAACCAAACCTGATTTAAAGATAAACTTTGACATTAAATGATGTGGACCTCAAGGATGAACCTTGAAACCTAGCAATCATATAATGGAAGCAAGGAACCAAAGAAAAGCTAAAACAGGTTTTAGGATAGATAAACCTTGAACCAATGTCTATAAAAGACAAGAACAAAAGGTATAGGATAGGTTTTGAATACCATAAGATAATAATCTTGGTAAGTTCATAAGTTCCCAAAAGAACTAAAGAAAAATTAACCTCACTCGAATGAATTCTGAATTGTTCTAAAGTGTCTTCAATAATACAATGCTTGCCTTTATATAGGAATTAGTTTTGAGCTAATTAAGGTAAGAAAACACCCTTATTGAATAATTACCATAATAAAAAATCACCCATGATTTAAGCTAATCATAGTGTGAACATAATCTTAACAACTGATCTGGACAAGAGACCAGATGAAAACACATTACTTGATGCTGAAAATCACGCCTAATTTATTGAGACAACTTGCAAACGTTTTTTGATGCATAAAATCCATTATTTGATGCCTAGAACCACTCCTAATTTGTTATGACAACTTGTACACATTTTTAATGTCTCCCACAAATCTTGGTCAGTTTGAACATGTCTTGGAACACTTGGAATAGATTGACATAACTTAGACACTCATTGGGCTTCTTGACTCAGCTTAGATTGGGCCTTGAATTCTTTCTAGGCTAATTAGAGCTTGCTTAGTCTATTTCCTTGCCATTAGCCCATTTATAGCTTCCTTTATCTTCTTGGCTCTAGCTCTTGTAATTAGGCCTCCTTAAATGCTCAATGGATTCTTTGTAGCTTTGATTTGGCCAGCTTGGTTTTCACCACTTATCAATTAAAAACCTTACAACTTCGGTTCTAATTAGCAAGTTTGGCTAGGGTCAACTTTTTTCTTGTTTTTCAATTTAATCCTAGGGTTCTAAATTCCATATTTGGTTCTAGTTTAAGCTCTTTATAGCTTAGGTTCTTATCATAATTTCTATGATGTTTTAGAATATTAAGAGTATTAACTAGCGCACAAAGCAATAGGTGATTAAGGAATATTTTATGAAATAAAATCTATGTTAATAGGTCCTTTGGAGACTAAGATTAAGGCTAGTAAGTCCAAGAAGCTTAACTTTTTGGAAAAACATTGACATGTTATTAGTAACTATCAATTCCATGATGATGGATGCATTACCTATGGTCCAAATAGAATTAAAGTCCCACATATTTTGTCTATAGATCAAAACATTCACGTTTCAGTAACTTTGGAGGACAAAATTTCTTGCTACATTTGTTTATAGGTCCAATCATACTTTCTGAAGGAATTTCTTATGAAAAAACCTAAGGTTAGGCACACTTAAATAATGCTCTCTAATACTCTTGATGATTAAGGGAATATAAGTTTGAGGAATTTCATCAAGGACTTCAGGAATTGTGTTAATCACATTAAAGTTAGTGATCTGAAATATATGGGAAGTTTCTTATTAAGGAATAATAAGCAAATTGGAAATTGGCACTTAAACAAAAAGCTTGATAGGGTTTTTGTTAAAGAGGAATAGATAACTAAATTTTTTAAAAGCAAATCAACTTTTAACAACCATCTTGTCTATGATCATTACCCAATTATCATTCAGACTCTTAACTCAAGTATGCATAGTAAAGATTCATTTCATTTCATTAACTATTTGAAAAAAAAGTAAAGGGATTTGATGAAGTGGTAATTAGGGGCATGTCTTTTATTGTTCAGAGCTACAAATCCTTTAGCCTTTTAAGGAAACTTAAAACAGTGAAAAAGAACTTAAAAACATAATCAAATTATATTTAATAACATCAAATGGAAATTGTAGATGCTAAAGGAAGTTTCAAGCTCATTCAGGACGCAATTGAACTTAATGCTAAAGATTCTACTAAGCATTTGGAAGAGAGAACAATTTAAAATAAATATACAAGAGCTCTGGAGGTGCATAACTCACTGTTAATACAAAATTGAAGAAGCTAATAACTTAGTAAAGGAGACAAAAAGAAAAATTCTTCCACAAGACCAACATTTCTAGGAGAAAAGTGAATAAGATTTAGCATTACAAAAACAAAGAATATAACAAACTCATAATGAGCTCAAACAAGAAGTCTATGAGTATTTCATTTACACTATTAGATATGATACTAATTATTTTTATCATGTGAAAATAATAAAACCATTCATAATGAATCATATCGCTACTGAGGAAGTTGAGGATTTGAGCAAACCTTTCAATGAGGCTAATGTTAAAAAAGCTATGTTTAAGCTTAACCATAGTACCACAACAGGCCCAACTAGTTTAAATATACTTTTCTTTAAAAAAAACTTAGTAGTAGTAATTGATGTAGTGTTGGAATTCAATTAAAGAGGAAAATGCTAAAAGAGATTAATAAAACCTTTATTATCCTCATCCCTGAAATTTCCAATCTTAGTTCTCTTGAAGACTTCAAGCGAATATCCTGATTATAGCTAAGTTACTTGATTCTAGACTAATTATTGTCTTTAAGCCTCATATCAATGACTCACAGGGTACTTTCATTTAAGAAAGTTAGTGATGACATCTCATTTTGATAAGAATTTCTTAAGAACTACAATAGGTAAATTTTATTTAAAAATTATACTATTAAAGGGGACTTTCATAAGGCCTTTGATTCTATAAATTGTAAAGATCTTGAACCTTCTTAAAGAATTCCCAAAAATTTTCGTTACTTGGAATAATCATGCATCCCTACTATTTTTTATTCTATCTTGATTAATTGAGAGTCAACCAACTTAATAAAAGGAGCCAAAGGGCTGTGGCAAGGAGACTCAATCTCTCTCTATGAATTCACTATATCCATTGTGTCCCTTACAAGGTTGATATATTACAACATCAAGGAAGAAGCAACTTCAAGTGTCCCTTACAAGGTTGATATAAAACAACATTAAGGAAGAAGCGACTTCAAGTTTCACATTAAATGTAAGACGCTAAGATTATTTAGTCTTTTCTTTCACTGATGATTTGCTTCTCCTATCAGTGGCTGATGACATATGTCTAAGCATATTGATGATTGCACTCCAAACATTTAAGGAGTTTTTGACCTATCTACCAATAGAGAAAAAATTCACTTGATTATGTTTGCATGAGCGAAGCATCTTGGTAGGTGGCTTTCCATTGTAATAGGCCTAAATCTTAAGGACCCTCCTTTTTCTTATCTTAGTATGCCTATCATCAACAAGAGTCCCTTTTATAAGGACTGCATTCAATTGATAAAACCAAAGATTGTAGCACTAAAATAGCTTCTTCTTAGGGATTATTTTTACCATCATCTATTTCAAAAGGACTAAGATACTTCATAACTAAATGCAACTTGATTTATTAAGGAATATGGCTTAGCAACAATAGGAGTAAAGTTGACCGAACTCCAAATGTCAGCTGAGAATGAATTATAGTATTTAACTCTAAATGTAACTTGTAATTCACTAGGAACTTAATGCAGATGTTGGGATTCTTATTCTACCAAAATATAGGATAGTTTATCTTGAGTATTTTGTTTTGTTCCCATTTAATCTCCTCATTTTAAGGTTTTCTTAAGACCATAAAGATGTATTGTGCTCTTTTATTCACTTAATAATTTATTTAAATTAAAAAAGAATAATAAAATCATCACCTAAGCATGAGTGTTTCATTGCATTTAAAACCTTGAAAAACACGTTCTCCTCTCCAACCCTAAGAATCGACTTCCCTTCATGAAAATTTATTATGGCTTTTGTTGTAACGAAGTATGGTGTCTACCTAAGATCAAAGCTTCCTAATTTTCTTGTTCCATGTAAAGTGAAAAATTTAATAGGAAAAATAAACATGTGAAACTTTACCAAAAAATTTTTGTTATGCCCTTAGGAAATTTAGTGGATCTATCAGTTACTTATAATCTTATCCTAGTTAGCCTAGTTTACTTCAACTAGAACTTTTAAAAATATAATATCTTATCAAATTGATACTAGGTCCTAAATCAACTAACAGCATTATTAATAGATAAACCATTAATAATGTAACGAATAGTGTTTTATCAATAAACAACAGAGATAAAACAAAAAACACCAAGGTAGGAAAAAGTTATAAATAAAATATTCATATTCCAATAAGCTTTAATCTTTTGGGATGATCTCCAATTGTCTTCTTTAAAAAAAACTGAAACTGATATCTCAACTTCTACCTCCTGGTGGTGGCTGAGCTTAGGTTTACAATAGAAAGGAATGAAAATTTTTGATTAAAGATGTTCAAATTAGGGTTTCCATGATTTAATACATTTTGAGCACATATGACATGATCTAGGACACATTTTACAAACATTTCTAAAGAGAGACATGAGCTCTAAAATGTTTGTGCTCTAGATAATGTATCTTTTTATATCTTTTCTCAGTATAGCCTGGGTTGAGAGACGATCATCTCTCAAACTGTGTTGCTCTTTGAAGATTCTCTTTGCCATATGGGTCTCCCTCCAATTCATTTGTATGATTGTAATTTCATCTTCAAGTGATCAAGTGAGACACAAGCTATATAAAGCTATCTGTCATGTTGTATCTGGCCGAGAATTGTTTTTCTTCAATTTTAACTTGAAATCTTCTCCAACTTTTAATAAAGTTCCTCTAAATGCTACATCATAAAAATTACTTGTAAACATAACATAGAACAAGTAAACCAAGATAAATTAATCATAAAAAGTAAAGAAAAAGACTTGTAAAATATATTTACATTTTACATGTATAAAAGTGCAAACAAAAACTATCGTGTATAGTTTTATAGTTATATGTATTTGATAAGATTACTTTTGTTAGTTTTTAGTTCATATACGGGTCATGAAGTAATAAAGTACTTTAAAGAAAATATTCTTTGGTTATACTTTCTAAAATTTTACGTATATAAAAGGTTCATAAGAGCAACCTTAGTACAAACAAAGTTTTTTATGTTAATAATTCTAACAAGCAAAACTTTGTTAGTTATTCAATAATTAGGGAATTCTAATGTTTTTAAGTTGTAGGAGTAAAGTTTTCACAGTCATTATATTATAGCAGTTTGTACATAATATGAGTTCCACAAAAACAATTGAATATTACATCATGCATATTATGACTGTAATAAAGCTTAATTTGATGCAAATTCAACACTCAGCATACTATAAAATTAGCATTACATAACTATTAGAAAACATAAAATTTGTAAGTTTTGTAGGGGAATGATATTTAGACATAAATTTGGATATCAGAAGTCTGTTACTTCTTAATTTCAAAATTTTGTTTGATAATTGAATTCTGCATGGAAATTTTTTGATATCTTTTTATCTTTAGCATCAATTTTAAAGTTTTAGTTTTTGCTAAGATTGTTATTATCAATATTTCATTCATTTGCAATTTATGATAGATTGAAGTACTATTAAATAATATTCTTTATTGATACTTTTTTTAAGTTTGCACTAAAAAGTTTTGTTAAATGTAGTCTTTCCTACTATATCTAGATAGGAATTTTGCAAATAAGTAGCTTTCCTTCTCCTACTATGAAATAGAATGATATTGTTTTATGGTTATGTTATTCTCATAACCTTTCCAAAAGAGCTATTTCAATTTACATAAACTCTTTAAGGAACATTTTATGTACTCTTCAGCGAGAAAGAAGTATGAAGGGTCTTCTAAAAATAATATAGGAATAGAGATACTCTTATTCAGAACCTCATTGGTTTCACAAGGGAACGATTAGTGGCACATAAAGTTCACCTCAAATGTAGTCCCAATATAACTTATTCCTAAAATATATTTCTTTATTTTGTTTGAATATGATTATTAGTTAAATGGCTCACTTGATCAAGCTCTAAGAGGATTATTTACTAATGGAAGAAAAGGTTTTCCATACACAAGGTTCTACACCATCAAACTAATACAATGTCATTTAGTTACATCTTAATCTAAAAAGTTTTAGTTGGATCAAGAAATAATATGATCTTTTGTTTTATTTACATTTGAGCTAGTTGTATAGCTATTCTTGATAGCTTGGTTTCCAACTGTAACTTTCTTCTTTTTCTAAGTAAATGCGTTATTTAATTTCTCAAAAAAGCTAAATTAGCTACTACTCTCTTATATTTCCCAAATTTCCTTGGCATTTTACTTTTCCATTCTTACCCTAGTGTAAACTTCTATTTGAATATCCTATTCTATCTAATGGTAGTAGGAGAGATTTATTATACCGATCACCTCTTTTGCTTTCTTACTTTTTTAGGCAAAGAAACCAGGGCTAATCCAAGCTTGAAACCTTTCTTCTGGCCAACCAAGAATAAACACTCTACTGTTTTTGCTTCTTTAAAAGTGATATAGTTACTTCTCTACACCTCTGAATTCCTAGTTTTCTCTCACATTTCCCTTTCTTCTTTTACTTTTTCTAGTTAGAAAGTGATGGAAACCTAACTAAGTCCATGCACAGGATGGTGCAATTTGGTTCAACATATTTTGATGATCCATTACACATTAGTGGAGGTCCAATAAATAAAGTTGTAGCTAAAACGATGAAGGAAGCTGTCAGTGGACTGATTAAAGATGTTTAGGCTAAACAGACAACAATATAAGCTCATTTAGGCTTGGAGAGATCAATCAGCCCTATCACCTTAATTCACGCATTAAATAGGCCTAATTAGTTGTTTATTTGACCTAATTAGAAAACTATGTTATATTGATGATTTTAGGAGATCTCTAACTAATTTAGGTTGCCTAAACGTCCACTTTCTATATTTGGCTTTAGGAATCAATTTTGAAAAGGCTTTCCTAAATCTTATGGATTTACTTATTTTTAGGAATAAATCATTGCTAGCAGATTGATTAGGGTTTTATTTGGCCTAAATAATCATCATCTTAGTATAAGAATTCAGATTGGAATTTATTTTATGTTTTTGGGAGGTTGTTCACTTTGTTGGTTCTTCATTAAACTTGGAAATTATCAGGTTATTCCTTGTGGCATTCATCTAACTTATCACTCTCAATCTCTTTTTTTCTAGAGTGAGGTTTCAATATCCTTATTTATAACTTTGGTTTGTGTTTCTTAAAACATTGGTCAACGTTTTCTTGAAAACAAAACTGATTTAGCTATTATGGAAATTCCTTCCAACAAATTGTTCATAGGTTCCTAGCTCTTGATTTATGGGGTTCACATCAGTTGGTATCAGAGCTTGGGTTATTCGAAATTAGTTTGGTGCATATTACTTTTTTTCCATGTTTCTTAGTGTTTTTGTTGGTTTTTTCCATACATGTTTCTTGCAAATCTTAAAAATCTGGTTGTTTTCTTCCATACACGTTTCTTGCAAATCTGGTTGTCATCTTGTTGCAATCTTTTTTATGTCCGTTTTAAAAATTTTCAAATCTAGTCATCTTATTATTTTTCTAAATTGATTGCTCTTTCGTATGATTTCATATTTGTTCCTTCTTACTTCTTTTGATAGCCTTAGTTGTGATTTGTTAGAAAAAATAAAAGAAAAGAAAACAAGTCAAAAAGAAAAAAAAGAAAAAAAGACAAAAAAAAGAAAAGAAAAGAAAAAATGAAAAAGAATAAAAGAATAAAAGAATGGAGGCTCTCTTTTTGCAAAAGAGGGCAGATTTAAGTTGAGCAAAAGGAAAGTACTTGATTTGCTTATTCCTATTTGGAATATGAAATATTAAATTAGTATTATTGTTTTTCTTTTGATTCATCTTTGTTTCTTTGCTATCTTGTCCAGTTTCATTTTTTAAGCTCTTACCCTCGTCCTAATTTCTTTGTTCCTTAATCTGGTTGAGTTGTTTGGATAAGTTGGGTGAGCACTGCAATGTAATCACTTTTGATGAGAGTTTCCTTAGTTCCTTAAAGAACTAATTTAAATGAATTGAGTGGTAAAAGGCAAGAGTGATTACATTCAAGTTAAAAGCCATAAAAGAGTGAAACAATTATGAGGTTTCTTTCTTTGTAAAGTCATTCTTTGTCAGATTTCAATAATGGATGAAGACGGAAGGATAAAAGGGAAATTTAAACAACGAACTTTGCATCAACACTTTAAGAGCATGGAGTTTAGATTTGGTGAAATCTTTGACAAGATTGAAAGACAAGATGCTGCCATTGCTGCTTTGCAAAGGAATCAAGTTTGTGAAGTTCCTATTGTGCATAGACAAAAAAGGCGACAATACAATGTTGAGCATGAGAAGGAAAATGATAATGATGATTTTAATATGGGAGAGGCCAATAACAAATTTGATCAAAACAGATGAAGGGGGCAAAGGATAGATCATTATGATCGAAACTTGGGAAACATTAATGTCGGACCCATGAAAATTTTTCCCATTAATTTAAGCATAATAGCTTAGGTAGTGAATGCATGAGGAGAAATTGAGGGTATTTTCGGTATATAGCTTAAGTACCAAGGGTAAAGAGGACTTTTGGGAAAGGCATGGAGGACTTGTCTTCTTGGCAGAAGCTAGCGTGTTTGGGAGTGAAAGAATAGAAGAGAAGCTTCAGATGAGAGTGGAAAGAGGAGAGTTGTGAGATAAGTTGCAAATTCTGTAAAGCTTAAGAGAGAATCCGAGTGTATTCAATAAGGGAAAAAACAAAGAAGGAAGAAAGAGTTTCTGTTGAGGTAAGAATCTCATTACTTGGAAGATATGCAGTAGCATTTCAACGAATGTGCATTATGAGTTAGACGAATTTGGATATTTTGGTTAAATAGGACTTGTGTTCTGTTATGAAGGGAATCAAGGGGGGGGGGTACAAGAGAGGCAAGAACATACAGAGGAAAGGCAGTCATAAGTCAGACACAGAAGTAAGCAAGGATCTCAAGGTGGGTTACAGTTTTATAATAAAGCAATGAGACAAAAGTGTTTCTGCAGTGATTTTGATTTTTTTCATAAATGTGCATCTGATGTCCTGTTTATGTGTTGCATGGTTTACATACAAACTACTTTCTGTAAAACTTGCATGTTTTGAAAGAATCATGTTTCAGGAAAGAAAAATAAAGTTTTCAAGATTTACCGTTTTAGGCAGTAAATTTTCAAGATCATGAATAATCTGTATTGTGTGGGTTTGTGGTAGTCCCTCAAGAACTGTCACGTGCACGTTGACCCAAGAAAAGGCTTCT
>JAOQMS010040800.1:0-14110 GCA_027563885.1 Erythroxylum longipes
TGAGTTAGTTGTATATTTAGTTCAAAGCCCTTAGACACATGTTTTGCATGTTAATGATTTGACACAATCGATTGATTATTTTTCATATTAACTTAATTTCATGAAGATCGAAGCCATCATCTCATCACTGCATTGTGTGTTTTATGTTTTGTGTGTTGTTTTGTTTGCTTGAGGACAAGCAAATGCTTAAGTGTGGGGATGTTGACAGTAGTGTTTTGTATGATATTTTAGGTTTGATTTGTTATGTATTTTGTGTTAAATTAAGTGTTAAGCATGCATGTAGAGCTTAATTAGATTAGTTTTTGTGTTTAAGTGTTTTTATGGATTAGTTTGAATATTTAAACTTAAATTGTATATTTTTGAGGTACCTTGATGGGTGTGTTAGTGTTGTAGGGTGAACAGGGAATAATGGTGAATATTTGAAGAGTTTCGGGCTAAAACATACAGGCCACGATTGTGCACATTAGCCCTGATCGTGATAGCAGAGGGAGAGCCAGAGGAAGCCAAGCCACAATCGTGCACCAGGAGCTATGATTGTGATAGAGAGTTTCAAGTCAAGTCAGGATCATGCACTTCAAGCCACGATCGGGACAGAAAGGAAAAGGTGCCTGCATCGGGCTGACAAAAAATCTCAATTTTTAGATGATTTTTTAGATAGTTTCGACCCCAAGTTTGGCCTAAAGCTGCTACCAAATAAATAGAACAATACCTAGTAGCCACTAGCAGAGATTCGAGAAGCAAGAGAACTACACAAATGTGAGATTTTGCCAAAAATCTTAGGGAAAACCTAGTTAGATGTCAATCGATTGAGGAAGGAGACGAAGGAAGAGAGGCACAAAGACACGCTTGACGCGACATACTTCCCAGAATAGGCGGTTTGCAACAGTCTTGACTCCAAGATCCATTCTGACAGTACTGTCTAGTTTTTATTTCTATTTCATTGATGTATGGGATTTGAGAATGATTAGAATTATTTGTGGTTGAGTGTTAATTTTTCTATCTAAATTGACCTTCGGGTTTATTTATTCTTAAGATTAATAAAATTGATTTGATTGTTTTTTATTTTGATTTATTGTGATTCAATTTGATTCTTCGTAACTGGGCAATAAACTGAGAGGATGAGCCAGTGAAAATCAACGATTTAGATTAACGAGAGTTAGGTAAATCGATAGGCAGAGAATTGAATCAAACTGGTAGAGTCATGTAATGAGAGATCGAGCACAGATTCCTGGTAAGTTAATAGACAATGTTAGAACTAATTTAGGTTATGGACAAATTGCGGATTGACAGATTGCAATTTCCATAATTTGAATTAGGGTTTATTAATTAGGGTTCAGAATTATAACTTGAGAGAGAGCAATTCACCCTAGGATCGTCTAGGCCCATTAAATTGAAATTTTCATAATTAGGTAGATTTTCTTTAATTTCCCCTTTTCTCTTAATTGGTCGCTTCTAGGTTGAAATTCGGATTATTTGTGTGAGTTTGTTTTTATTTGTTCTTTACGTGTTTAATTTCTCATAATTGATTCTCAATTGATTTAAATTTCTGCATTAGTTGTTAATTTAGGTTTGCGAACTTAGCTGCCGTTAGATTTTAGGACTAGTTTCCTTCCTCGTGGGATTGACACCTTAGGTACTACGCAAACAACCTGTGCCCTTGCGGAATTTATCGAGGTTATAAATAGTAAAAATTAGCGCAGGCATAACCTTGTGAATAGTGCCCTGTATCCCCAACGGATAAGGAACAGTTATTAATGAGCCCAATATCCACAATAGATACAAGACAGTTACAAGCACTTGGTCACAACAATAATAATTGAAAGTGACTTTTATGAGCATTGCATATGCATTTGATATGTATGATTAAATGATTGAAATAAATAGTTTGAATGATTTTTGATGTAAAATATGAATTAAGTGAATATGAATTAGGAATGATAAGATATGCATATATGTGTTAAATATAACTTGTAGGAGTAGGAAATCTAGAAATTTACTAGTAAAGGTTCGTTGGAATTTTAGTGTTCCATCCCCGTTTATGTCTGTTTGGAGGAACATAAATATCTGGTGGGCAGACATTCTTGGGACACTTATATAAATGTGCAATTTTGATCTCTTTAGGGTCTTCATTGAAGTTGTAGAACTCGAAGTCCTCTTCGAAACTGTACTTGAATGACCTTAATCTGACATCCATAGTGGAAGTTATGCCTATTGTCACAAATCATGTACATAAATAAATTGTCTACTTATCAATGCTTTCCTATGATACATTTAGGCTTGAATTAAGCTTGAAATTTACTTAGTTTGAAGTGGAAATAAGAGATAAAAATGAGTGATATGTTCAGGGTAATGATTAAGGATATAAACATAAGAATGGATTGTCATATATCAAGTGTTCCAATATGGAATTTTTGGATGTTATAAGAATAAAGGTGAACCTATGATGGTTAATGAGATTCCATTAAGATGAATGATGAGTATTAAGTAAAGATAAATGAAAAATGGGATTTTTGTGATCGTAGGAAGCTAAAATAACCTTAGGTAATGATTGAATGATGTGTATTGGGTAAGAATGAATGAGAACTTGAGTATTATATGAACTTAGGACGCTAGAAAAGAAATGATGAATGATTGACTTATGTTATTTGAATGACCAGGTTCTTTGAGGTATGAACCTAGAGTAAGCTTGACACACACAAATGATGTTGTTAAAAATAAAGTAATATGATTAAGGATAAATACCTAGAATAGTTAACACGAGCATGCATTATACATTACATATATACATATGTGAATAACTGAATGTTTATGTGATTATGCAGTTAGTAATGTGTGCACAATGTGTATTGCATAAAGTTGATATATAGGATTATCAGCACCCAGACATTTTCAGAATATAGAAGCTAATGCTAATCTGGAGCGTACTGTGAGTCGATCTATGTGGTCTCAGATTAATTGTTTATTCTATTTTAACTTTCTTTATTGATTTACTTCTGATGTGAATATGATTGTGATAATTCTAGAAATTAATAGTTCGAGGAGTTTGATAAATGTGAAAGCGTAAGAAGTGTTTCATTAAATGTGAATGTGAATGAAATAAGTGATTCTCAACATTATTGTTGAATGTCAGACATCGATCTGATGAAAAATGTTAATTAATAAGAATGTGAAATTGAGCATAAGTGACTTATTGATATATGTGAATGTGATGCATTTCATTACATAAACACATGAATAGATAAAGGTTGTTACAATCGAAGTAGCCACTAAAAAAGAGCATAAAGCTCAGAAAGTGAAAAAGAGCTTAAAGCTCAGAATATGGTAAGACCCTCAGGCTCACTATGTCTAACTACTACATTTGAGTAAAAGATAGAGGTCAGGATCAGTTGGTGTCTGCATACGTTTTCTGTTATTTTTGTATTCAAGTATGTATTCTACAAATATTGTGTCGTGTGTATGTGAATAATTCTGATATGTAATGACTTTATGACTAAAAGTGTCTCAATTTTGTAAAGGGCACAAATGATTACTGGAATTCAGCAATGTGTATATTGTTTGTGACAATTGCGATTGAAATTGTTATTAATAAAATGGGTCATTAATGATTAATGGTTTTTCAAAAAATGTGTGTGATGATTAAGAAAAATTTGCAATGAGTGTTTGACTGCTCTATCACATCGTTTTCATAGGGTGTGTGTCTGAATGTCCTCTGAGTGTACGGATACGTGCTCGGTGGAGGTGGGGTGCTGCAATGCTTGGTATTAGAGCCTAGGCTTAATAGTGTCTTATATGGGCATTTTTCAAAATATATGTCATAATACATGCATTATAAGATGTCATAGTAGGCAGTAGCAATTGATCCCCAGTCTGAGTCGCATTTACATGAGTCACACGTATGAGCATTCGTTAAAATTTAAGCTGTTAGAAGCAATCAGAAAGAGGATGATCTATTAGAATGTGAGAAAATGTAAAGTTGTGGATATCTAGAAAGGAGAAATAGTATTGGTTTGATATGATAGACTAAGATTCAATGCATTTGTATTTGTGAGTATGTCATCGAATATGTAATTAATAATGTATTGTGAGGGTATATCCTTGAATGTGATATAGATGTGAATATATTCTCGAGGATTAGTTGAGGAAAATAGGGATGTGATAGAGATGATCAGATTTAAAGTGTACAAACAAAGTGGAATGAAAACAAAATTCACTATGACCTTAAGAGGTTGAAATTGGATTTGAAATGGTTATTTGATTAATAAGATAAGAGTTATAATTTAGTATAAGATTATGTCAATGGGTTGAGATCAGAATTTACATGATGGTTATATATCTATAATTCTGAATTACATGGGTTTACTTCTAAGAATGAATGATGATGGAACAAATCAGAAGTGAATATTAAAGTCTTGTTTTTAGCTGAGACTCAAGCATAAGAAGTCCTACTGAGAATGCATGCATTCTGTTTAACGTAAAGTATCAAACTACGTGATTGGATTCTTGAATTTGAGGTAAAATTATTGCTAATGTGAGATCCTTTGACAGAAACATAATATAAAACCCTATAAACATTTCTATGAAAGAAAATTAGAAAAAATTCTAGAATTATTACGAAATTTTCAAAATCATCACATACATTCTGTTTTCTAGAAATTCCTAGAAACCAACATATAAAAATATTGGAAATTAATTCGCAATAAAATAGCAAATGACATTACATTGAAATTTCCTTTAACAAAAACATTATATAAGATCTTATAAATATTTCTATGGAAGAAAAATCAGAAAAACTAGTTTTCTACAATTTATACTAAGTTTTTGAAATCAATATACATGTCAATCACAACCTAAAAAATAATTTGCACTTGCTAAATGGATCATCTTATACATGCATAAGTTGCTCTTATAGGACTGTTAAAGAGCCATGGGGCTATACATCACTTACATGGCAAGGCATCAGAAGTGTTGAAATCAAAATTCCAATCCCACGACATCCCCAAAAAATCCATAATCCATGTGCATGTATAAACAAATTATAAACAAATTATAGCATATCTACCTTGCTAATACTCCTCCTTTCTTGAACCTTCCCCTTATTTGGGTTGTAGAAAACACCAAACACCTTCCTTGGCCTCTAGTGAGAATGTAAAGATGAAGAAAAATCAATGTGTAAGGCATTAGTTTATGCCTTTACAGCCAATCAATTGGATGCAAATTAATGTATGACATTATTTTAATTAATGAAAAGGCTTTATTTATCTTTATGTATTAATTTAATTAATATTTTATGTTTTAATACTAAAGATAAAATCCTTGGAATAATTACTTTGTAAATGAAATTATGATGAGATCATAATTATGAGATTCAATTTACACTTATTTATTATTCCTAAATGTGACTAATTGTAGTTTCATAAGGATGCATTATTGTTAAAACGGTAAAACTAGCACACATTATGTTTCTTTCTTATGAAGAAAGTAATTGATCTCACAAATTAAAGTATGGAGATACTTAAACTAATCTGTGGGTGATTATTAAAGAATAAGTCACTGAATTGACCCAATTATGATAATTCCGAATGAAATATTACTTATGTATCGATGGATTACCTCATAATGATGGCTATATAATTGATCCTCAGACTTGAGATTACCAAGGTATCTCATGTAGGAATTATTGTGTTTTAATGCTACTTATAAATCATCCTAGGATAATTCAGTCGATAGTCAATTGTATCCATACTCCATCCAATTAGAATATTGAATGATGAAAGGATTAAATTATGCATCATAGCCATGCATATACAGGTTAAGAAAATCACTTTGACATTCCTGATATTTGAGTAACCATGACATGCTACTAGACGTCAATCATGATTTATGATTATGAATTGTTTAATTGGAGAACTACAGATAAATTAAAATAATTTGTAATCGTGAATTAGAATTGTAATTTGTAATCATGCCAATTTATTAGGGACTAATGGGTCACACATCAAAAAGTAATTTATGAAAGAAAAATCAATTTCATTAAGTTGGACTTAATTATAAAGTTTAAGAAACTTTGGGGATCAAATATGAGATATTTGATTTTATTAAAATTAAATTAATTACAATTTGATTTTAATTATAATTAAAGAACATTTTAGAAGCTAGCACTTTTGTCTTCTTCCTCTCAGATCAATCTTAATAATTGCTTTATGGATACAATCAAAGGCTGGATAATTGAACAGTTTGTGATTGATCAATCGAAAAGGTTTTAAAGATTTTTCAATAAGAAGACGAATAAGATATAATTTCTAACTCATTTTGTGTTTTCTTCAAGTGTATTCAATTATTAGGATCTACTCGGAATCCATAAATTTGTTTGTTTTCTACTGTGTCAATGATTTGATCACAGTCATATTCCTACAGCGTTATCAGGGACTTAGTGTAATTGCTTAACTTGGATTAGGTGCTTGATTGTTGTTGATTTTGATTAAAATTAATGTGTTATACTTCTGTTTTGTCTTTCTCTGAAGCTATTCTTCTATCTGTTTCTAAAATGTTTTTATGCATGTTCTATAATGTTTATGATAACTCGATTCGCATGTGTGTATTTGGAAATTGTTTCCCTACTCTTGCATTTTGGGTTTTGAAAATCTAAAAACTAAAGAGAATGCATATGTGCTTGCATTTACTGTCTGTGTAGTTCATGCGATATATTGTATCCGATGCCCACATATTCATTCAAAATTTTATTTTGAATCTACTGTTTGTAGTTTAATGCAATTCTAGAAATTGATTCTATGATTTTATGATTTGATTCTTAAACAACTTGCGTTTTCAATTCTAGAATTATTTCTGCCCATTTATTCTAAAACCCCAAAAGATAAATAGAAATATGCAATCTACAAACCTAGCTCTTCTCTCTGTGTGTTGTTCATTAAAGATCTGAAAAATCTGCTTTCCATATGCTTGCGATTTTTTGATTGCCTTAGGTTTACTGGGTTAATATTGAATAAATGTCTTAAAAGCCATTTGAGGCATGTCTTACTAGCGATGAAATGCCGCTGGTGATGGTCGAGTGGCAACACCACTGATTGGTGTCGCTACTGTAACACACGATGGGTGAAAAATCACCTATAGATAGCACAGGCGATGGCAGACACAATGACGGTGAGCAACTCGGTGGTGACAATTCACCGGTGTGGACGATTGAGAGAGTTGACAATTGTAGTCCAAGCAAGGTGCTTTGCGTGAGTAACGTGGAACATTACCCAAATGGTCGGAAGCATAGGAGCAACATCGAGAGTTGCTAACTTTACCTGATGGTTAGGTAAACTTAGACACACGAGGGAGTATGAGTGTCGATTTTCTAAAAAATGTGAAAACATGGGGAGGTTGCAGAAGTAGATGGATGCTTTTGAAGAAGATGAGGGGCTTGTGTCTTGAGCATCGTCTACAGCAAACATGATTGGCACATGTAATGCACGCACCAGTCAACCCCTTTTGATCGCGGAGCACTTGTAATGCACACATCATATGACAACATGTGGGGTGTATGCACTGTATGCGCCAGACACCCTCCCATCCCTTTTTTAATACCTTAAATTTTCAATTTAATTAATTTAATATAGATTAAATTAATTTATACTCCTAATAAAATTGAAAAATGTCTTACTAAATTTTGAAAATTATTTTCAAGGGGAATTTTTGTTAGGAAAAATTTTGGAATTTAATTTAATTTTTCAATAATTGAATTATTAAATTAAATTTGTTATTAAATCATTAATTAGAATCAAGCAAAAGTTTTAAATAATTTCTTTCATAGTTAGATTATGTTTGAAATTATAAATATAAAAAGATTATATATTTTTTATAAGATCGAAAATTTTTGAAATTTTAAATCCCTCAATAAAATATTAAGTACAAGTTAGTAATGTGATAATTGCCTTCCATTGTTTGAGAATAAAACCAGAATTCTGTTTATTGCTTAGCTTGTTGAGTAAACTTAAGGTCACTTTAACTCGGATATGTTTTATCTTAAATTAATGGGTCCTACTTAATTAAATTTGTAAGATTTGGATGAATAAAGTCATGATCATATAAATTTAGAGGCAAGGTTAGGAATAATATATGTGATATAGTTTGGCAAAAGTTGTCACCTAACAGTTCTAGGATTCACACGAGATATGATTGAAAAGTATTTTTCTACCTAATTTAATTTTTAGTTGGTTTGTTAAGCAAACTCAAGATCAATTAATTTTAAATAGGATCCTAGCCCACTAAAAAATTATTTGATAATTTTTTATATAATAGTGAGGGCTATTATTTTGAATAAAATAGTAGGAGTAATCAAATAATTTTAAAGTCCTTTTTTTATTTTGGATATAAACTAATATTTGCTCCTTTTATGTTTTTTCGATTATTGAATTTGAAAATGAGTACCAACCTGACATTGAGAAGCATCATAGATGCTAACAAGCTGACAGGACCCAACTTTTCAGACTGTTTACAAAACTTAAGAATAGTTTTTAAACAAGAAAAGAAGTTATACATTCTTGATACTCCTGCTTCATCAGAACCTTGTTCAGATGCGACTGATGAAATATCAACATTATGTTGATGACGTTGAACAAGCTATATGTGTGATGTTAGCTAGCATGTCTCCTGAACTTCAGAGGCAGCATGAGAACACAGATGCACCTACTATGATACTGCATCTTAAGAAGTTATTTGGTGCACAAAGTAGGGTCGAGAGGTATCAAATCTCCAAGGCACTGGTTCAATGCAAGATGACAGAAGGATCTTCAGTTAATCTGCATGTACTGAGCATGATTGGGTATATTGAAAAATTGGCCCAATTAGGTTTTGTTATAGACCATTATTTAAGCAATTGATCTAGTGTTGCAATATCTAAGTTTGAGCTTTTCACAGTTCGTTATGAACTTCAACATGAACCAGAAGGACATAACACTGCCTGACTGTTGAACATGCTCAAGACTGCGAAAGGGTGCCTTAAGAAGAAGCCCAGTTTTGTACTTATTGTCATTTCTTCTAAAAGAAAGAAAAAGGGCTTTAAGAAGAATAAAAACAAGAAACAAAAGGTTTCTACTAATGTAGTAAAGGCCAAAGGATGTGTCAAGAAGAAAAGCAATGACAAGGGCACATGTTTTCATTACGGAATCAACGAGCATTAGAAGAGGAACTGCCCATCTTATCTTGCTAGCCTGAAAGATAAGAAGCTTAAGGAAGTTGTCTCTTTAAGTATGTTAATGATTGAAATCAATCTTTCTACTTCTGTTCCACATTTTGGGTATTAGATACTAGTTGTGTTTCTCACATATGCAATAACATGCAGATGTTAACAAGGAGTAGATCATTGAAGAAAGGTGAAGTGGATCTGCGAGTTGGGAATGGAGCAAGAGTTGTTGCATTAGCTATAGAAACTTGTAGTTTAACTTTGCCTTCTGGCCTTGTATTAGAACTTGATAATTGTTAACATGTTCCTGTTATTACAAGAAATGTCATTTTTATTTCTTATTTGGATTTGAATGGATTTGTCTTTGTAATTAAGTATAATAGTTGTTCTTTTTATAAAGATGATGTTTATTATGGATCTGGACTACTTATAAATGGTTTGTGTGATTTAAATCTTGAAACGCCAATTATTAATATAAACAAGAAGAAAAGAAAATTAAGTAACCAAACTCCATCTTATTTATGGCATTGTAGGTTAGGTCATATCAATGAAACTAGAATCACAAAATTACATAAGGAAGGATATTTGGATCTTTTTGATTATGAATCATATGAAACTTATGGATCTTGTTTATTAGGAAAGATGACCAAACTACCTTTTAAAGGAAAGAGTCAACGTGCTAGTGAGTTACTAGAATTAATACATTCAAATGTATGTGGGCCTATGTCCACAAATGCTAGAGGTAGTTTCTCGTATTTCATTATGTTCACAGATGACCATTCTAGATATGGTTATGTGTACTTAATGAAACAAAAGTCTGAATCATTTGAAAAGTTCAAAGAATTTAGACTAAAGGTTGAGAAACAAACTGGCAAAAGTATTAAAACAATCAAATCAGATTGAGTTGGTGAATACTTAGACCATGAGTTTCTTAGTTACTTAAAAGAGAATGGGATTCTCTCACAATGGTCTCCTCCTGCAACTCCACAACATTATGGAGTTTCTGAGAGGAGAAATCGTACACTATTAGATATGGTATGTTCTATGATGAGTCATGCAGTCTTTCCTATGTCCTTTTAGGGATATGTAATTGAAACCACAATATATCTTTCTAAATAGAGTTCCATATAAATCGGTTGATAAGACACCATATGAGATATAGACTGGTAGAAGACCTAGATTATCACACTTGAAGATTTTGGGGATGTGAAGCTCATGTGAAGTATGCTATATCTAATAAGCTTCAAAAAATCAAATTTCATTAAATTAAAGATAAAACAACCTGAAGGTGAGTTTAGACATCCTCATCATTCACAAAATCTTATCATCAACAGCTATCCCAATTCTATACATTAATAAAATTAAAAATAAAATCGAAAATAAGGTTAGAATGGATGACAGAGGTAGCAACGTCGGGAAACCTTCTATTTCGGGAAGTATTTCGCGTAGGCCTCTTCTCCACGTCTCTCTTCCTTCTTCTCTTTTTCAATCTCTCTATGAACTCTTTCTAGGGTTTCTCAGTGGAGGCTGATGCAAAAGCTCCTTCATCTCCTTTATATTGTTCTTTATATACCTTTTGTGTTCTAGGTAGTCTTAGGGTTTTTTGGGGGTTGGAAGGTCTAAAAAATCCTTTGAAACTTGACATTTTTACTTGTTTTGCGTATCTGCCTAATGTACATCATAATCGTGGCCGTACATGCCACGATCATGGGCTAGATATAAGACTTCTGTCACGATCATGGCAAGGGTTGTGTCATAGTCTTCTGTCAAGATCATGGCCCATATGCCAAGCTAACTCCAATGCTTCTGTCACGATCGTGGCCTATTGTGCCATTATCATGCCATGATCGTGGGCTGTTGTTTTGGCCCGAGTGTCTCTAAAACTTCTCCGTTCTTCGATATTGACCTTGAAACACTAAAAAACACATCAAGGTACCTCAAAAACATAATATTTAAGCTTAAAGACTTGTACTAACCCATAAAAAACACTTAAACACAATTAATTAATAAGCTAACACAATTCTAACCTAAATACATACTAAACAATTAAGTTAACACTTAAATACATAACAAACTAAGCCCTAAAACATGATCTAATTCACAATTATCAACTTCTCTAAAAAGGGCATGGGAGAACTAGCCTATATTCTGGGAATACAAATCGATAAAGATAGATCAAAGAGGTTGCTTGGATTGTCCCAATCCACAAATGTAGATAAAGTGCTAAAGAGATTTAGCATGGAGAATACCCATATCTCATGGGATTTTTCTCTCACAAAGTATGTGTCTAAAGACACAAGAGGAGACAGATAAAATGGATTGTATTCCATATGCTTTGACAATTGGATTAATCATTTGTGCGATGTTATGTACTAAACCAGATGTTTCTTATGCTTTGAGCATAACAAGTAGGTTTCAGTATAATCCTGGTTAACGTTACTGGACGGTTGTGAAAAATATCTTAAAGTACTTGAGAAGAATTAAAGATGTTTTCTTGGTATATGGAGGAAATGTACTGAGAGTTCAAGGATATTCAAATTCCAGTTTCCAGTCAGATCTCGATGATAGTAGATCACAGTCAAGATACATCTTCATTTTAAATGGTGGCAGTAAGTTGGAAGAGTGCGAAACAAACAACCATTGCAGATTCAACAACTGAAGTAAAGTATATTTCAATGTCAGAGGGGGAAAAGGAAGCAATTTGGATCAAGAAGTTAATCACTAAACTTAGAGTGGTTCCTAGCACTGTTGAGCCTATAATATTATATTGTGACAACAACAGTGCTAGTGCGCATGCAAAGGAACTCAGGTTTTATCAATGGTATGTACTCAAGAAGTTTCACTTGATCAGAGAGATAGTAAAGTGAAAAGACATAGCATTGGATTGAGTTCCCAATGAAGAGAATCTAGCAGATCCTCTTACTAAGCCATTCTCTCAAAAGAGACATGATTGACATATGGAAGGATATGGTATTAGATTCATATGGGATTAACTTTAGTGCAAGTGGGAGATTGTTAATTTATACCTTTGCAGCTAATCAATTGGATGCAAATTAATGTATGACATTATTTTAATTAATGAAAAGGCTTTATTTATCTTTATGTATTAATTTAATTAATATTTTATGTTTTAATACTAAAGGTAAAATCCTTAGAATAATTACTGTGTAATTGAAATTATGATGAGATCATAATTATAAGATTCAATTTACACTTCTGTATTATTTCTAAATATTCCTAGTTATAGTTTCATCAAGATAAGATATTGTTGAAATGGTAAAACTAGCACACGTTATGGTTCTTTCTTATGAAGAAAGTAATTGATCTCATAAATTAAAGTATGGAGATACTTAGACTAATGTGTGGGTGGATGCGATTATGAGAATTCCAGATGGAATATTACTTATATGTCTGTGGATTACCTTATAATGATGGTTGTATAATTGATCCTCATACTTGAGATTACCAAGGTATCTCGTGTGGGAATTATTATGTTTTGATGTTACTTATGAATCGTCCTAAGGTAATTCAGTTGGTAGGAATTGGATACAATATGAACTATATGGAGATAGTTGAGTAAGTCAATATAGGATTTATAGTTGAGCAAGTCAATATAGGATTTGTCATTCTAATTAATTAGAGAGAATATTCTACTGTTCTTGATGAGTAATGATTTATGGAATTCTCTGGGCAGAGTGAATTGAAATTTGAAAATGTGTTTTTAATTTTCAAATATAAATCAATTACTAAATAGCAAGAATGAAAATGATTGGATGATAAGATTAGACACTGTATCCATACTATGTCTAATTAGAATATTGAATGATGAAAGGATTAAACTATACATCATAGCCATGCACGGACATGTTAAGTCAGTCACTTTAACATTCCTGATATTTGGGTAATCATGAATCATGATTTATGATTATTAATTGTTTAATTGGAGAATAAAGATAAATTAAAACTAAAATATTTTTAATTTATCTAATTCTAATTGTGAATTAGAATTGTAATTTATAATCATTGCCAATTTAATTGGAACCTAATAGGTCACACATCAAAGAGCAATTTATGAAAGAAAAATCAATTTAATTAAGTTGGACTTAATTATAAAGTTTGAGAAACTTTGGGGATCAAATATGAGATATTTGATTTTATTAAAATTAAATAAATTAGAATTTGATTTTGATTTTGATTTTGATTTTGATTTTGATTTTGATTTTAATTAAAGATCCTAATGATTTTTCTATTTAAAAAGGGAAGAACATTTTAAAAGCTAGCACTTTTTTCTTCTTCCTTTCAAATCAGTTTTGAGAATTGCTCTATGGATACCATCAAAAGCTAGACAATTAAACAACTTGTAATTGATTAATCAAAAAGGTTTCAAAGATTTTTCAACAAGAAGATCAATGAGGTACAATTTCTAATTTGTTTTGTGTTTTATTCAAGTTTATTTAATTATTAGGATCTGTTCGAAATCTGTAAAATTGTTTATTGTTTCACTATGTCTATGATTCGATCATGGTTGGATTCCTACATAAGGGTGGTTAAACAAGATGAGTTCAAGTAGATGCTCAAGTGAGAGTTAGATCAAAACCAACTTACATGCAATTAATCTCATGCAACAATTGCTTAAAATTACATGAACAAATTTCAAGATCACTCCTCTCAACTTCTAGAACTCTTCTAGACTCTTAGTGTCTCTATTGAGTGTGTTTTTGGCTAAAATATTTATGTGTACATAAGTGAAGAACTCACTTATGTACCACCTGTCATTAAGTCGATCATGATCATGGTGGCTTGCTTAAATGACAGCCATACACACTTTGTGTTGGACCCCGAACTTTTCTTGGAAATTGGAACTATTAAAATGAGGAATTGTTGGCGATAATTAGAAATGATAGACAAGATTAAGGTAGTGAATGT
>JAOQMS010040831.1:0-14105 GCA_027563885.1 Erythroxylum longipes
GCTCCCTTATCATAGGATATGTATCGGAATGACCTACGGGCGTCCCGGTGCGTACCCTACGGTGAGGGGGTGTTACAGGGGTGCTATAGTGTCCACCCAAAATAATTTGAAAAAAAACCCTTTTCTTAATAAATGGAGATTCACTTTGTCAATAAGAAGAAAACAAATATGTTTTCACTTTTTACATGGACATCTGATCTTTGGGCCATCCATATATGGATATTGAGAACATGCATAGTGAATAAAAGCTTCAACTCCCTCAACAAACTTAGGATTAATAAAACCATTGAGTGTTATTCGTCTATACATCTAAGATCTAACATTACTCATTTCTGCAAAACTGTTATTTAAAAAAGTGATTTCATAGTTAGTATCTTTCATTTGTCCTAAGTTTACAAAACATTTAATCTTTACTTTACATAACATTCCCTAAGCTTTTACAAGTCTCTAACCATTTTCCCTCCAAATTGAAACCAACCTATCCCACCATATGAGTTCACAACTAGAAAACTCAATCACAACCAATTCCTAATTCATTAGATGAGCATTTTACATCTTTTAAATATGAAAAGAAAAAATACATGCTCATCCATCATCCTTCATGTCCTAGTAAGAAAGGGAAATTCTATCTATTTATGATCGAATCATAAATTCATCCAAATTAACTTATCAGAAAGAGGAATCTTAAGGTCACTATAAATCAAATGAAGAAGGAAAAGAAGAAAGTACTTAAGGCTGCGTAGAGTGACACTACTAGTTTAGAAAAAGAGAAATTCAAAAATATGGTGACAATTATATGCTTTATATTCAATAATAATAAGGTTCCCTCATGCTCAAATTCTTGTTATAATAATAATGATTGTGATGTTAAGCTTTTATATGATGAGTTATTTAGAGTCATTAGCTTTAAAAAGAATAAATTAGCTTCTAAGTATAAATAGACTTTAAAGTTCTTAGATACATATATGATCAAGAATTAGAAATTAAAATATGATACGTATAACATTTTAGATTCTAATAACGTGTTTGTTGTTAATGAGAATGAGAATGATCTATTATACAAAAATAGGGCATTGAAGAAGGAGATCAATGACTTTAATGAGTCCTTTTCTAGATTCATAACGGCTAGTGAATATTTTAAACAACCTTAGAGTTAAAAAGAGCTTTAAAGATAGAGATGGAATTAGATTAACTAATAAAAGTGCACCATCTAATACTAAGAAAACATTTATGAGGCTCAACCATTTATATGATAAGCCTATTCCTAGTATGTTGCATCTTTTAATATGTATAAGAATCATATGTTCATCCATCATCCTCTATGTCCCAATAAAAAGGGAATTTTCATGCATTTATTTGTAAAATTATAAGTGCATCCATATTAACTTGGCAACGAGAGATAAAATTAATAAATACGGAAGAGCTAATATAAAAAATAATCTTAAAAAAAAATCAAGGTCATTACAATAATGAATTGAAGAAGAAAAAGAAAGTATTTAAGGTCACATAGGAAGATAATAGTAGGTATCCTCTTACTCGAATTATTATAATGATAATAATGATTATGAGGGTGAGCATTTATAAAATGAGTTAGTTGAATTCCTAAAGATCATAATAGGAATTAAGTTGCCCTTGATCACTTAAGTTTTTTAGGTAGAATAATTGAGTGAGAAAGGAAGAAAAGGCTTTATGATGTGTTTGTTGGTGTTGTAAGAGAAAAGGCTACACATGTAGAATTAAGCTAAATTAAAGTACAAGTATTGATTAGCTTAATTTAAGCTAAGTTGAAGACTTGGATTTGACATAGCCTCTAACTCGATCGTGTACTAACTCGTGTAACTTTATGAAAAACCTAGTTGTAATACACAATCATACGAATTACCGTATCCTAGACTATATCCAATTTCACAAAGATACAAAAGTATTCACAATCTTATATAAGAACATGTTCTAGACTGTGCTAGACTTCATAAATTTATAGGAAGATCTATAGTCTCTTAGCCACAAGTATGTCTTAGACTATTTTTAACTTTGCAAAGTTGAAAAGAGACATAAGTTCTTATATATAGGCGTGTCTTAGACAATTTCTGCTAGTGTTAAAAAGTTCGTAAACAACATGAAATATCCTGTAATTGTGTCTTATGTCATGCTCACATGAAACCCTATTTTTATTTTATATTTAAGGTATGTTTCTTTTGAGTTGGAGATAACTTTTAAGATCTCTATTTATTGAGAGTTGTTAAAGCTTCTTTTCTTTGTTCGTCATTGAAATTTGAACTTATCAAGTAATTATTTTTTATATAATTCAAATACTTAATGAATTTGGTTCTTGATATTTTACAATCAATAGGTCAATTCTCTCTAGACATATGTTTTAGTTTTTTGTGTTTGATTGAAACTTATTTGTTAGGTTCTCAAGTTTATATTATTAGGTGGGTTAACATCAATTGTATAGAGCTTGATTTAATTTAGATATGGTTATCCTTTCATCTTTTGTATTGCTTTAATTCCTATCTAATTCTTGACATAAAATTATGCTTTCTTTATACTTCTAGTTCATTCATTTGCATCTTCTTTTATCATTATAGTTTAAGCCAAAAAATAAAAAATAAAATTCCATCATATTCTTGTTTTTAGGGTATGCTTATCTCTACTTTTGTTATTCAATTCTTTTGTTTCATGTCGTTTATATTAATGTTCATTTTATTATGAAAAGAAAAGGAAGGAAAATAAAAGAAAGAAAGCAGTATTGTAATAATGACCTAAAGAAATCATTTTCAAATATTGATTAGAAATATTTCTATCCTTCCTTGTCTTGTTTAGTTTCCATATTTCTGGCTTAATCCATGAGTTATTTTTTCTTCTTGACCAATAGTTCTTGAGTTTTAAGACCTCACAAGGTTGAATTCTTGTTTGAGTTTTTTTTTAATTTAAAGAACTTATGAAGGAATGGTAGAAAAGGCAAAAGACTATGAGATTAGTAGTGCTAATAGAGAAAATACAAATATTTAAAGTGAAATATAAATGAATTAAGTGACATTAATTTAGAAAAATGTGAGGAAGTGTTATAAGGTTATCACTAAAATTATTGTGTAAGTTAAATCATGTATGATTAGGATATAGTTAAAGGGTAAGGAAGGATTATTAAGGAAGGATTATACTTTCATGCTTTAAGATATGCAATAATAGTTTGATATCATGAATATGATGTTTAATGAGATTAAAAATTGATTGGAGTTATATGATACTATCATAACCAATTTATAAAAGGGACACTCATCATAAGCTCCTGTTGCACATCAATAACATAAGTGGATTATCCAAGATGATTCCGATGATGATGAAGAGGGAAATGCCTTGTAAAATGATTACTAACCCCAAAGAAATAATATAGGTAGATTTGCATATTAAGGTGGCTAAAATATAGAGGTTATAAAAAGGAACTGAGGTGAGATGGAAACCTTGGGAAAATTAAAGTGAAGATTCCTTTAGCCTACTTAAAGTGAAAAAGGAGACGGATCTAATTATTGACTATTACAATTATACCTTAGAGAATAAAGTAAAAATTATTGTTATTAAGATTAGTGACTATGTCATGATTTGGTGGTATTAGCTTATATTAAATAACTAAAGTAATCCTATGAGATTTATTGACAACTAGGAGTGTAACACCCTATATTAGGGGTTAAAATATTGAGAAATTTCGATGCATAGTATGCTTTGCATAACTGAGTTTTTTTTTACTTATTTGTGCATATACATTTTTGGACTAATCCTAATATTTGTGTATGCATTCTGGGTATAATTGAGTTATTAACACGAATAAAATGTGATTTGGCAATTTTAGTAATATTTCAGGTATTTTGGAATTTTTTTCGTGAATTTTAGAAAAATATTGAAAGTTAGACCAATCCTAGTGTGACATGTGGACTGATTAAAGATTGACATGTAGCATCATTCATTATGTGACAAATGGCTTGATATGTTGGAGACATGTGGTAGCTTGTATGAAGGACAAATGGCTTACATGCATAGAACCAAATGTCAAATTAATAGTAACCCACATAGGCACATGTTTAGGTAAGGAAATTTCGGTAGTTTGCATGTTCTTCATTGAGTTGTTCTTTTTCCTCACCGAAAACACCAAACTGATTCTGTTGAGAAATTGGTTTTTGAATCTTACGTCAAAGTAAGAATTTCATTACTTAGAGAGTGTTTATTCTGTTATCCTTGGTTTTCGTCATCCACCGAGAACTTTATTGCTGGAATTGGAGTTGAATCAAGTAAGTGTTGTTTCAGGAAATTCAGTGAATATATGCTCTGTTTCCCACGATACATGCATGGATATTTGAGTGTTCATAGAAATGAATTGAATAAGTTTGATGATGTTTGAATGATTGAAAACGAAATTGTGCATGAGGGGTGTAAGATGGGTAACTTCGGTGGTGTTTAGAATGGGTTAAATGAGGTGAAGGCATAGAGGAAGATGAGAATGGAAAACATGCAGTAGTGAGAGAAAGCTTGTGTAAGGAATCATTTTTTGTGTGTGTTTAAATATAGATGTGATTTGCTTGAGGTGTGATGAGCTGAAATGAAAGTAGAAGAATGGGTTTAAGTGTGATATGTGTTCTTTGAATAAGATTGAAATGTAAAATCTGGGAATTTTGAAGATGACGAACTTGAAAGATTTCATTTCTATGAAAGTTCACAGCGGACAACTCTTGGGTTCGCCACGGCAAACTTTTAAGAATATGGCGAGGAATTTTGCTCTCTGGAAAGTTCATTGCGGCGAAGTTTCCTAACAGCTTGAATATGCTTTAGTATTTTGTACATAACTTTCTCTGTAGTTATCCGAATGGAGTAATTTTTTATTTGGAGTAAACTATAGACATAAGGATACAAATTTTATGAAGATATTAAATTCTAATTCTGCCTCTAAGAATTTCATAATCTGATTTGAAGTTGAGACAAGAATTTTGTTGAAGCTTACGAATAGCCTGAAATCTTTTGGGTATAACTTTCAGTATACTAAACCAAATTGGACGAACTTATTATCATTGGAAACCTAATACAAATAGGGACAACTTTTTAGAAGGAAGTATTACCTAATTAGCTCAATTACTTGATGAGAATAATTGAGCAAGGTGGACCTGAAAGTTAAGTGTGAAATAAATATGGATTGAGGGTTTGAGTATAGTTTGATGTGATCGATAATGTGACAAGATTAGGGATAAGAAACCACGATTGTTGACATGAACATGCATCATACATATTCAGTATATATGAGTGTGCATAATTTAATTCATAATTGTGCACAATATTAGTAATATATGTTTGTATTGAATGTTTTAGAGGAACCCTTAGAGCGATCGATTCCAGATATTGCCAGAACTTTGAGGCAATAAACAATAAGGGAGCTTTGGTAAGTAATTTTCGATGGTAATTTTTGTAAGTAATTTAGTTGGTCAATTATGTTAGAAATTCAGTAAGTAAATTTTGATAGTTTTGCTTTGACTATTTTGGTTGCTATTGATTTGGATCATTGAATGATTTGCAAAGCTATAAATATGTGATATGCTTGAAGATTTGCAAAGCTGTAAATATGTGAAATGTATGTGAATTGAATTTCATACATTTCTGTTTTGATTCTGTTAAGTCCTAGTTGTGGGTAAATAGGCATGCCTAGAAGGGTCTGCAGCTACTTCTGTGACACTTCCGCGTCTTCTGTTATCGACACTTCGGTGTCTTCTGTTAGTGACACTTTGGTGTCGAGACTTTAGTCTATTCTGTGACACTTCAGTGTTGAGACTTCGGTCTCTTCTGTATAAGTCCCATTACCTGCTTCTGTAAATGGATTTAGCAGTCTTCTAATTTTGTACTCTGATATCTGTTTGATTTGTTATAAGCTAAATTATGTTCTGATTATGAAGGTTTATACCTTTTGTGTGATGCAATTCTGATAACCATAATATCTGTTCTGAAATGCAATAAATTCGATTTAATGTTTAAGAATTCTCTTAAAGTGAATTAGTTATTACTCACTAAGCTATATGCTTAGCACGGTGGATTTGCCCCGTGTAGGTCCAAAGAGAAGGACGTAGGGACTGGGACAAGTAAACTGCAATGGCCAAAGGAGTCTAAAATTTGTTTTGTTTAAAATGTATTTTGAGTTTGTTTTTGGACTTGTTTCTGATGTATGTGACTCCTGAAATTTTGTTTCAAGGTTTGTAATAACCTTAATTCAGAATGGTTTCCAAAAGTATGATATGTAATGTATGTTTGTTGAGATTCTGGAAGTGCATGTATAAAGTGTTTCGTATGTTTCGGTTTTGTTTGTTCTGTTTTGCATGGCGCTCGCAATATCCTCCCGGGAGGGGGGTATTAGGGTGTTACAAGGAGGATATGAAGGCCATTATGAGGAGGAAATTTATCTTAATTATTGCTATAGTTATATGTTTTGAAAATTACAATGCCTCACTCAAGTATTAAGAATATTGATTGATATCATAATTATATAGAGATTGTCATTATTCGAACTGATGTAAAGGAGGATAAAGAAATCATAGCTAGATTTCTAAATGGTTTGAATGGTGAGATTATTGATGTGGTAGAATTGCAATATCATGTGGAGATGGATGATATATCCTTATTTGACTACAATTATATACCTATATTAAATGTTTTTTGTACTTAATTCACTTTAAGTGTGTTTATAGGTGATAATTGCCTTCTTCAACTAAAAGGAGAAGAATTCAGATGAAATTGTTGTATGGAATAAAGATTTGAAGCAGCTTGAAGATACACGATGGTTTATAGTGACTGTGTAAGTCTCTGTAAATGAGTGAAGATTTGAAGAATTTTATTTCTGGTCATATGGAGTTGCATGCCCGTTGTTGATATATATGATTGTGTATATTGCCTATGTAAGTTTGTGTGCCCGTGTAAAATCACAAATTCAGATGTTTTTGGAGATACATAGTCACTTAATGATCATGTATGTTGGTCGTGTATATCTCAAAAACACTAGTTTTTACTATAAAAGGACTAAACGAAGACAAAAAACAAAAAGACAAGTTTTAGAATAATTTTAGAAAACAAAAGGGCAAGTTTTAAAATAATTTTAAGTCATAAAAAACATAGAGAGGCGATAATTCTGAGTAAGGGATGAGGAAAACATGAAGAAAATGTCAAAAGATCCTATAGAGAGCTTTATCTATCCAAAATTGCAAGAAGATCCATTAGAAGAAAAAAGGAGATTTAGAATTATGATTTCTTTATTTTCAGTTGTTCTTCTACATATTTATGTTTGATTTTATTTTATATGGATAGGAACTAATTTGTTTTGTACCTAGGTGTGATGAATCGTAATTTGTGATAACAATATGATTTAATCTTTTATTTAATGTAATTTTATTGATTGATTTATTATGATTTAATTATACGTTATATTCTTTTTCTAATATATCTAGAATATTAGTTCATGATTTGATTTCATATAATTGGGATTAAGAAATCTTTCTGTATGAATAGATCTATCATAATTGGAAGGAGTTACATGCAAATCTAGAGATAGGTTAGATCAGGATCCAACCTAGTAGTGAAATTCATAAATCGATAATGCAATATTAGGGGTTTAAATTAGAAAGATTTTTCTTAATCAACTGATGGATTAGTTGTTATAGTCTTGAGAAAGATATTAACATAAAATAGGAAATTCCACATTATAATAATCAATAATATAATTGCATGATAAAAGGTTAATATTAAAGGATTCTTAGGGAATTCATCACCTAGGTACTATTATTTGATATTGACATTTCCAAGTATTTTCCTCTATCTTAAGTTCATTATTATTTCAATTTTATTTTAGTTATTTAGTTTAATTTTTAATTAAATCCACAATCTAAATTGAAAATTAAATAATAGAAAATAGTAATTACTAGTGCTTACAGTCCTCATAGGATAGATTTGTACTTGTCTAGTTACGTTGTGCACTTGTAGTTTTAACACTTATAAATTTCTTATAAGAATAGAAAAAGTATCAATCTATGGAAGATATGGTTCATATGGCAATATTGGTTGAAACACAATTAAAGATAAAGCGTAACCATGTATAATTAAATTATAGTTCATCCTTGTAACAGTTGAGTTACAAAAAGGATAACAAGGTTGCTCTTAAAGTCAAAGATGAACTACTTAAGGAAGGAGGGAAAATGCCTATTAAAGTGAAAGGTAAACCTAAAATAAGTATTAGAAAAATGAGGATACCCTAATGTTTAAATAACTTGTAAAAAATCTTTTAATCCTTAAAATTCTTTTAAAAATATATTTTTTAATTTTCTAAAAAACTCTTTTAAACTTCAATTTTAAAAAATAATGGTGAGCATATGTGAATGGACAATGACCTAAACCAATTATGCCTGACTCAAATTAATAATTTAAGATAATTATAATCAATTATTATTTTTAGTCAAATTTAATTATTTTAGATTAATGTAAGAGCTAGAACCCTTCCACACCCCATGCGGGATTTACAACTTGAACTTTCCTGGTGAGTTCATAAGGATATATTAGAAATTTTGACTTTTTTTTCATGCCATGTGTGTTTTACAGTTTTTTCTAATAAATTTCTGAGAGAAGGAATTCTTCTAGCAAATTGAAAATCACAAGGAGTTTCTTTTAGAACTTTAAGATTAGAGATTTTTTTAAAATTGATTTATAAAAGAGCCCTATGTCTTTTGCCTAATGTAAAATTCAAATTTATACTTGTGATATTAAATGCTTTCTTTGTTTAGGAACAGGGAATATAGCTTCACATTGTCCTAATAAAAGAAAAATGATCATGAGAGATGACGGGGAGATTAAGACTAAAGGTAAAAGTGATAAGGATTCTAACCATTAAAAGATTGTGATGATGATAGTGTTGAGTATCTAATAAAATAAAAGGCGCTTATGATTTTTACAATAAGAGACAATTTTCATATGAGATGACACTTCAATAATAATACCTGCGACATGATTATTAATAGGGTTAATTGAACGAATGTCACAAACACTACCTTGGTTAAAAAGTTGATTTTCTCTACCATGGAACATCCTAGATGATATAAGTTTCAATGGCTAAATGAATATAATAAGGTGAAGGTAACTAAACAAGTGTTGATTTCTTTCTTAATTAGAAGACATCATGACAAGGTGATGAGTGATGTGGTGCCTATACATGTTGTCCATATTCTCTTATGGAGACTGTAGGAATTTAATGGAAGGGTCATTAAATATGGGTTTACAAATATAGATTCTTTTGTAATAAATAATAAACACCATTGATACATAAATAAGTGTAAGAGGATTAGTTTAAGTTAAAAAGATAGAGTGATAAAAAGGAGAGATATTTAAAAATAAAGAAGAGAGATAAAAGGAAAATAAATATGAATAAAAAGAACTAATTGTAAATAAAATTAAAAGGAGGAAAGAACTAAGGGAAAAGAAAAACATTGTTGAGTGGAAAATAAAGAAACAAGTGAGTTTTTATGTTTGAGAGAGTGGGATCAAGAGAGCATCATATGCTAACTAGATTCCATGATTGAGTCAGTTGACAATAATTTATGTGAGGCCTTCAATAAAACTCTGGTTGATGCAAGGAAAATGTCAGTTTTAGGGCTATTTGAGCATCTTAAAAGAGAATTGAATAAAAGAATTGTGAGAAAAAGGAAAGAGGCTGTAAAATGGAAGGGTAATTTAGGACCAAGAATATGGGAAGCAATTGAGAAGAGTGACATGATTGCTCAACATTGTTCAGTGCATCATAATGAGAATGATCATGGACAGACCCAAAATGTGGTGAGGCTTTATAACAAAATATATTCATGTAGGAGATATATCCTCTTTGGCATTTCTTCTCCACATGCTATATGTGCTATTAGAGACAGCAGGGTTAATATTGAAGAGTACACGTCTAGTTGGTTATGGAAGAGTCAATATGTGAAAGCATATGGGAAGGCAATTCAACCGATGCCTGGTATGAAGGACTGGCCTATTACTAATGAAGAAACTATTAGGCCACCAAAATTCAAACAAGGGCTTGGTAGACCCAAAACAGCTAGAAAAAGGGCATTGATGAGCCTCAAAAGAATACAAAAGCAAACAAAAAGCAAGTTATTGATCTCGTGTCTAAGAGGGGCACGATAATTACATGTTCCCACTTCTATATAAAAGGACACAATAAAAGAGGCTGTCCTTGGAAAGGTCAAGAGGTAATTTCTAAGTTGTTTTGTTTTTTATGGTATAACTAAGATTCTTTTGTGGTAATCTTCTAGGTTTTTTATTGTGTTATAATTGTTATGAATCGCAGGTTCCAGGCTAGTTTCAAATTCCAAACCTAGACCAGTCAAGTGATTTTCATATGGAGCAACACATAACAAACTCGCTGCCAACCCCCGAAAACATGTCCATAGTTGAAACCAACACTGACAACCCAGTCTGTGCCTCCAAATATGCATCCAACACTGAAAGGGGAAAGAAAGGTAAAAGAAGAGCAAAAGCATCTGCTACTATGTCTGCCTCTGCCTCTGCCTCTGCCTCTGCTACTGTTCCTTCTCTGCTGGTGCCACAACTGCTTCAAGGACAGCCAACACCTCAAGTACTGCTCATGTAAGTGGGAGTGAAAATACAACATCCTCATTTGTTCTCCCAACACCTAGAGGTACTTCAGAAGTAGCAACAAATATCTATACATCTTCAAAGGCCACAGCCCAGAACTAAAGCAAAAGGAGAAGAGAGCTTGGTTATGGTGTTGCAAATGATGGAAGCAGATTGAGGATGTTGGTAGCTGGCAGATGTAGCCAAATTCTCAAGCGAAAATTAAAGGAAAAAGGCCTGTGACATACTCTTCTCTTCAAAAAGAAGCAAATAGGAAGATGAAGAAATGGATGGAAGGGTTGGGGGTATACAAAAATGAAACCACAGGGTTGCAGTTATTAAACGTAAGTGTAAAATTTTTGCATTCTTACTTAACATAAATTCATACAGCTTAATAAGCATTTGCATTTTTGATATAGCCTGGAAGCAGAAGTTAGAGACTACTAAACCTTGGATAGAAATCAGCAATTGAGAAGGAAGGTGTTACTGCGCATATGAATTCAAGCCAACAAAGTCAAACTGCATCTTCAAAGGGAAAGGGAAAGAAAAAAATTGTAAACTTAACATTTAATTTTTAGTGAACTGTGCAAGGGTTGTGATGTTTTATTAAGCAATGACTATTGGTGAACTAAACAACAATAGATTGTAATAATTTTATTAAGCAATGACTATTGGTGATGACTCTCATTACCTTTTCAATTTCATTTCTTATTCGTTTTTTCCTTTAGTTGAACATTATGAATGGTGAGAAGGTGGTTAAAGGGTGATGGATGGGTAATGGAAGCTTGTTGGAATTGTGAACATTTTCTGCAATATTTTGTATTTTTCAGGGGAAGCTTAAAGTCTTATGGATGGAAATATAATGCACACTGCAATATTTTGTATTTGGACTCCATTGCATTGTTATATAGATTTTAAATTTTGGTTTCCCAGCTTTTCATGTCAGGTTTTCTCCATAGAATCATAATGTAAGCTATACAATATATTTGGCATGTAACTATTTGTTGCTTCTATCATACAACAAATTTACTCTTCACTGTACTTGGTAGGGGCAATGTTCACTTATAACTGTTCTCAATTATCTCATATATTGAAATTGAGCAACTTCCAAAAACTCATAATTGAAGTTATTTCAACTGTGTGCTAGTCTTTTAATTAAACATCCTATTTTGTAACTAATATTCCTTACCAAATGTTGAAGCATCAAACATCTTCTGCCTAATACATCAAACATGTTCAGCCTACTACATAAAACATCAAACCTGTTTAGGCAAGAACATCAAATTAGTAATACAGCAGATGTTCAAACATTTAATCCTTTGCACTTTCCAATATCAGCTTAGGTGAAGAACATTTACACATTATTCTAGTACATGAAACCATTTCCAGGTAAGATTTTACAGGTACAACTATTGCCTTTTTTGTCTTCATTATTTAGACTAACAAACATAAGCAACAATACTAAACACAAGCTTAAACAAGCGCTCCATTTCCAACACTTTGCTGATTGTGTTTCATAACTGGTCGTCGTAGCAACTAACTCATTCTTCAACTTCAACTTTTCCATAACTTTCAGCTTGCACAATTTCTATTGCATTCTCTCTTAACTCTGTCACTTCCGCCTTAAATAGATTATTTTGACGATATCGCATCTTCTCTCTGCTTTTCAAATATAAAATAATCTCTGTTGCTCTTGGACAAAATCTTTGATCATGCCATTCATGAAATCCACAAACATTTTCACTCTACCATCAAAGAAAAAGCAATATTTCATTAATGAAATATATGAACATATTTAGCTAAAACAACATAAAAATGTATCAAAATTATCGGAAAGAGTCGACAGCCATAAAACATTCTTCCTAGATTTTCATCAGTCTATAAAGTCCATCTAGGTGCTTTCAAGTTACAGTAACAATATTTAGCCTCTTCGTAATAGTCCCATTCAACTGGATAAGTTGAAGAAATCAGCTTGTATGACCTCATATGAAGCTTAGAATGTGTCCTTCTACAGCCAAAGTTGAAAATTTTAAAATTCCAACCCAACACAAAATCACAACCAAATTGAATCCTCTAATCAACCTCAACTATTACAGGACAATATTATAATATTGATTGTGCAGCCACTGATAGCTAAATGATACCTACATTATTGAATTTGTTTGCTCCTAATAATCTGCATATCTTCCATGAATGTCATACCCAGCGCATACACAATATCAAAACATGGATAACTACCAATGTATAATAGAAAACATGATCATATCCTATATCCAAATGTATAATAGAAAATTTCATGAAAACCAATTATCATCAACATGCTATTTAACCCAATAATCAACTCATTTAAAGAATATAAAGTTATTTACGTAAATGAAACATTGTTAGGGCAAAGGAATAACGTGGATATGAAAACATCATAAATTTAAATACAACATATAGAAGGGACCATGACTCTCATTACCTACTTCGGTCTTCAATCACAGCACATGTATGTTTTAAATCTCCAAAAACCTTACCACCTATTCACACTCAGACTACTAAGAAGGCACAAGTGATGGTGTGTCCAAGGATTGGAGTGAAAGCACAACCAAGGGAAGAAAAATAGGGTGAAACATCTGTTCATCAACAATTTTAAGGTTATTTACGACAAACATCTGTTGAAGAAGAAGAGGGAAGCATTTTTCGTTTTTTAAGTCAGATTTTTAAGCAATTATTTAATTTTTTGTTAAAATCCACCTGGCGTCCATACTAAATAACGTATATTAAAGTGGCATGTAAACACTAAACGAGCTGCATGTAACAGCGCGTGTAAGCATGCCCTAATTTTTGTCTAAAAAGTCTTTAATTAAGCAGATCCATGAAATGGAAGCCCTTAAATGAGCTAGTTTGGAGTTACTGTTCTAAATTGATCAAACTCAAAAAGATTAAGCCCCAATTTAGGCTTTTAGCCTTTGAAAAATTAATGAAAATTGGATATCATCAAATTATGATGAAAGAAGGTGATGAGCAATGTTACGAATACTGTACAGTAATTTTTGAAATTTATGAAATAGTCCCTGATTTTTTTTAAATTGCAAAACAATCCATTGTCATATTATACAGTTGTACTGTATATTTTTAACCATGTCTTCAAAAATCAAAATAATGAATAATAGTCACAATTAATATGAAATAACAATAATTTTTAGATATTTAAAGTATAAATAATAACCACAATTTATATGAAAAAAGACAATCATTATCATACAAATATAAATTTAAGAACGATATCAAGTATTTAAAATATTACAATTTCAATTTTCATTATATAATAAATAATAATTACATCAAAAACATCCAATAAAAAGAATAATAAATATCCTTAACTCTGAAATTATTATAATTTACAACAAAAGTTCGTGATAAGGAAACAACCAAGTAGAATTGAAACATGAAACAAAAACATATATTATTTAATTTACTAT
>JAOQMS010040842.1:0-14105 GCA_027563885.1 Erythroxylum longipes
GATCAGCTGTGCTGGATATCCTACCAGAAAGACATTTGACGAGTTCGTTAGTCGTTTTAGCATTCTTGCACCTGACACCCTTAATGATAGGTATATTTGTTAAATTTTGACGATGTTCACATTATCTTTTGTTTTTTTTTTTTGCTTTAGATTTCATAATTAGTTTTACATCTTCCTGTCATATTTTTTCTTCAACAGCAATGGTGCTCGGACAGTTTGTAAGAGGCTTGTAGATAAGGTCAACCTTAAAGGTTACCAGGTAATTTATCTCAAATATATACTTATTTTAGTTTGATTGTTTAATTATCTCATACAGAATAAATTATATTTCTGGGTATGCATGTATAGGAATGACAACTACTGTTTAGGTATTGAATGGACCGTAACCATTGTTGGAAACATATTCTGATGTAGTATAGTTAGGCCAATACCATTTATCTCATTGCATTGTAAGGAAAAATCCTAGTGATCCATTTATTTGCAGATAGGAAAGACAAAAGTGTTTCTAAGAGCTGGTCAGATGGCAGAACTAGATGCTCGTCGTAGTGAGGTGTTAGGAAGATCAGCAAGGGTTATCCAACGGAAAGTTCGTTCATACTTTTGTCGCAAACACTTTCTCTTATTACAGGACTCTGCCATTGCTATACAAACTTTGATTAGAGGTTTGTACCAGATTTGTATACCAACTGACCAACCATTCTGAAAAATGTACAACCTTACTTTATTTGATCTGATTACAGGCCAAATAGCGTGCCATCGGTATGAATGCCTGAGGAGAGAAACTGCTTCTCTGCGGATACAGAAACATTCTCGTAGGTTTCTTGCAAGGAAAGCTTACAAGATGCTGTGTTCTTGTGTTGTTGCTATCCAGACAAGTATGCGTCGAGTGGCTGCTTGTGATGAGCTTCATTTCAAAAAGAAGACACAAGCTGCCATTATTCTTCAGGTGATATTTATAATTCCTTTAATTGCTTTTAGACTATACCACTGCAATGCTGTTTTCTTCCTTAATTGTAAATCGATATACGAGGGATAACTACAGCAAAAAGATTACCTTTTTTTTTTGAATTGTCTCACTAGCCTATGATGAATAAACGATACGAGTGTTGACTTTCTATGGTAGGTATTGAATTAAACAGTATGTGTTGGCACTTGGCATCACATGATCCTGGATCAAATTTCATTTTTCTATTGGATTGAAGAATTTAATATGGATACCCAACCGACCATCGAACCAGATTCTCATCTTAAGTTGTGTTATATACGACGGGTTAAATATTGAATGTTCCTAGTATTGCATATGTGAAATTTTTATTTGGGCTTTTGCTATTTCAGAGTCATTTCAGAAAACACTTAGCACGTCTTGATTACCTGAGGTTAAGGAAGGCGACAACTACCATGCAATGTGTCTTGAGAGGAATACTGGCATGCGAAGAACTAAGGAAACTTAAAATGGTTGGCTTCTCTCTATACATTTTTTATTTCCATAATTTTGATATTAACACAAGTAGTGACTTTTTTTTGGATATTTGATCTTCTCTAATTCTTCTTCCTTCCTTTTTTTTCACTTCTACATTATAGAATTCATGCATTCTCTTTTTGTTATTTACCATTTAATGGTCTCTTGATGATCTTGGGTCTTACAGCTAGTGAAGCTAATTTTAAAGGAAATTGATTCTTATAAACTTCCATTTGATAGATTATTTAGTGTCCTGCTTTTAGGTGAAGTAATTAATTAATGCTTTGTATCCTTGGTCATTGCGGTTTCTGCATATTTCCTCTGTTTTTTTTGTTATTAAGAATACGTACGTGGACAAGAACTGAATAATAGCTCTACAAGTGTGATCTTCCTTCTCTTTCATAATAGACATGCAGCCGATGACTTTAGTTAAGTGTATTTTCTTTGAGATTCTATGTTCCAAAATTTTCAAAAATAATTAATCCTGTGTTTTTCTGTTTGCTGAACCAACTTGTACTTGTCAATATGTATCAATTAATTCCTTAAAACTTCTGCAGGCTGCTAAGGAGACTGGTGCCCTTCAAGCTGCTAAAAGTATGCTGAAAAAGCAAGTTGAAGAACTCACTTGCCATCTAGAGCTTGAGAAACGAGTGAGGGTGGGAATGTTTGTCTTGAATAAATAAACCACAATATATCCACATAACTTCTCTCATCATTAAAATATTTGAGAGATGCTCATAGAACCTAAATATCTTAATGATTGATTGTTCTTCCTACTAGGTGATCACCAAAAGTAATACAAATGTTCCACTGACATTTGTTTGTTCCATTGACAAGAACATATATTGATTTGATATACTCGAATGTTAGCTATACAAATTTTTTGGCATGATCATTCAGATTATCGTAATTAATTCTTCCATTGAATGCAGGCTGAGATTGAGGAAACCAAAAATCAGTAAAATGCAAAACTTCATTCTGCTTTGCAAGTGATTGAAGTTAAATTACAAGAAACCAACAGTTTGCTTATGAAGGAAACGGAATCTGCAAAAAAAGAATATGAACAAGTTCCAATCACACATGAGGTTGCAGTTAATGAGAATGAATTGGTTAACAAACTTACTGCAAGTTTCAGTGAATTGATTAACAAACCCACTGAAAGTGACAATGAATTGGTTAACAAGCTTAATGCTGAAAATGAAATGCTCAAGGTAAGGATTGAAATTTCTGTCTTTGCAAAGGAATCTTAGGATCTAAGATGCTTGAATGGTACTGTGCAGGGTATGGTAAGTTCATTGGAAAAGAAGATTGATGAAACAGAGAAAAAATTTGAACGGAAGCATAAGCTTAGTGAAGAGAGGTTACAACAGGCTATGGATGCAGAGTCAAAAATAATCGAGTTGAAGACAGCCATGTAGAGGTAATGCAGAATGCCACGTCTGTTAATGTCTCAAAATTTTGAATGTCAATAAAGGTTCAGTACTTGACGTGATTGATTAACTAGAGACCAAGGTATATCTGTAACTGGATCTGTATGTTTTTTTTAACAGGCTTGAAGAGAAACTATCTGACATGGAAGCTGAGGACCAGGTCTTGAGGCAGCAAGCATTGTTGAATTCTCCTAAGAAAACATCTGAGCAGTTATCATCACAGGTAACATTAGAATGTTTTGGTAATTTCTTTACCTTTTTGGTGTCCTCTCTTGGTTTTTCAAAACCTTACAAATTTGTTTCACTTTTCTTATTAGGAACAGCCTATCGAAAATGGTCATCTTGTAAGTGAAAAATTACAACTACGCAAAAATAGTTCAACATTAGATGCATTCATCTTTCTTTGAGTATTTGGTTCCCATGCTATCGATGTTCTCGAGTTATTTTGTTTTCTACAGGAGGATTCTTCACCATCAAAGAAATTTGGTACAGTTCAATGAGAAAGTCACAGAATGAAAGGCTACATGTATGTTCTTAGAGGCGAGAAGCAAAAAAGATGGTTTTGTTTAATGTACTTCTTGTTCTCGGTGCAGTTTTTATGGTTATTTCTTTTGCCTGTGGTGTAGGCAAATGTAGATACCCTGTTAACTTGCTTGGAGCAAAACCTTGGATTCAATAATGGAAAGCCAGTAGCAACTTTTACTGTATACAGATGCCTTGCTCATTGGAGATATTTTGAAGCACAGAGAACTAGTGTATTTGACAAGCTTATTCAATTGATTGGTTCTGCAATACCGGTGTCTTGATTTGGACTATTAAATCAATTTTTCTTTAGGACTTGTCATGATCAATATTGTGTAAACTATCCTTACACACAATAAATTGTTTAAGGTGTGTAAGAGTAATTTAAGTAATATTAGTCATGATGAATATGCAAATCACCAAAATAATGGCTATCTTTTTCTGTCAATCAAATATTCACACTAGTGAGCTATTATCGAAATTTTTTAACTCTTTTGTTCTTACATATGTCTAACATACTGTGTATTCTATTCATTCTCTTTCTGCAGAACCAAGATAACAATGATCATATGGCTTATTGGTTGTCTAATGCCTCAATATTGCTGGTTTTACTTCAAAGAACTTTAAAAAGTAGCGGCGGTGGAAGTCAACAAGCAGCTGTTCCAACATCATTCTTTAGCAGGATGGCGCAAGTATGATGTTGTTTTGCTCAAAATCCATTATTTTAGAAAAATAGAACACCTGATTCATCTCTATTTATATACATGGATTCTAATGTAATAAATGGTTCTTCTGAGCTAATACTTTATATATGGTTTTCATGCGTCCGCTTCTTCTGCGAACCTAAAAGTTGGTAAAGATATAGCGCGTCAAGTTGAGGCTAAGTATCAACACCCTCCTTTCTCCCTCAGGCATCCTTATCAGTGCTGCCATGGAAGATGCTGCAACTCTATTCTGCGCATGGGAGTCGGGTTGGTACCTAAATTTTTCTCGAGTTTTACCCGCTCCAAATCCACCAAAAAATCTCACTTGACCCACTGGGCTTGTGCGATCCAATTCCTTAAGGTTCGGGTTGACCCGAAAGTTTCCCCTAAAATTTCTCTCTTGGTTTTGAGTCCATGCATGATGTTGAGAACCTAAGTTCTCAATACCTCCTTGCTCTCCATTCACCTCTTCTTCCACAGCCCTTGTGATTTTCATCATTTGGTACCTATTCACAGGACCAAATGTATGCACCCTCCTTCGGATATCCGATCGCAATCCACTCACGAAATATCCCATAAATTGTTCTTTCAATAAATGACCCACTTGCGGCGATATGAATTCGAAGGCCTCGATGTATCCTTCAACTATATAAGTTTGCCGCATATTTGAAAGTTCTTCGAATGGTTTCTCAAACCACCCCCCTCAATATTGATCTATTAAAGTTCTCTTAAATTTTTCCTAATTCAATTCTACCTCCGTCTCTCTTAGAAGGTTAAACCAATGACTAGTTGATCCTTCCATACTTAGGAGAGCCAGTTTGTTTTTCACCTTTTCTGAGGTATTATGAACCTCAAAATATACTTCCTTTCTAATAATCCACCCCACAGGGTCAGACCCATCAAACATGGGCAGTTCAACCTTACATACCGACATCCTATATTCCTCCATATTATCAGAGGAATGTTCCATCGAAGTGGGTTGTTGAGGATGTTGATTATTCCTTTCACCAGCCATAGTTTGCCCCCTTCTTAAGATATCACTCCCCTGTCCTTCTTCTTGTCTCTTACCCATCATCTTGCTCATTTCCAGTAGCAAAGCTCGCTACATTTCCCCCATTGCCATCCTCATAGATGATTGAATATCCTTAACTCCAGTGTCTAGATTAGCCATATGAGAATCTAGCAAATCTACTCTATTGGACATCTTTGGGGGCATCGATGTTGATCTTTCTAAATTCTTAGTTCCTTAAAAGAAAACTGATTCTCCCTTCCTATATCCGGCAGGTCGAACCAACGATAGAATTATAGCTTCATAAACTAGAGAAAGTGTATGTTATATAATAAATAAAAGGCACTCTACTACTATTACAAGGGTTATTCCACAGGACACCCCTGCCATAGTTGAAATGCTCGTCAAAAAGAAGAAAATTCTATCTGTCTACAATATCTCTCTTCTTACTTTCCAATCCCTTTCCCCTCTCCCTCTTTGCCTCAAAACTACCTACTGAGGCCATTCTATTACAACCCAGCCCTTGTGCCAACTCAGCCACTAACTAACTCACTCACTCACTCCTCTCTTTCCCCTCTTTCTTTCTCCTCAAGTATACTGTCCATACCCTAGGCTTATTTACGTCTCAGTTATTCTCCCCCTTCTTGAATTACCCTCGATCACATTGGTCCTAACACATGGCTAGCTTATTACAATGATAATCAACCCGAGTCCCATTTAGAACCTTTGTAAAAAGGTCTCCCAGTTGTTCCCTAGTCTTCATATATCCTGTAGAAACCAAATTTTGTTGTACTTTTTCATGAACAAAATGACATTCAATTTCAATATGCTTAGTTCATTCATGAAACACAAGGTTGGAAGCTATATGAAGAGCAACTTGGTCATCATAACATAACTTTGCTAGCATTGAATGTTTGAGAATTTCAATCAAGAGATGATATATTCACATTATTTCACACATAGATTGAGCAATATCTATATTCTGATTTGGCACTTGAGCATGATACAACATTTTGTCTCATGCTTTTCCATTAAATCAAATTTCCTCTAATGAAAAAATGATAACCTATTGTTGATTTCCAATCATTCTTGGATCATGTCGAATCTGCATTTAATAAGCACTTTATACAAATGTGGCCATGATTTGTATACAGTATACCTCATCTAGGAGCTCCCTTCAAAAGTAATGCAAGATTTGTTATGAAGCGGCCCAGTGATCAATTGTTGGAGAGGTCATAAATTGACTCATAATATTAACAGAGTAAGTAATATCAGGATAAGTTATCATAAGATAATTTATTTTTCCAACTAATCTCTTATACTTCTCAGGATCTTTAAACAAATCTCCATAATTTGTTAGTTTTAAATTAGGTGTCACAGGAGTACTATATGGTTTAGCCCCTAATTTCTTGATCTCAGACAGCAAATCAAGTATATATTTTCTTTGAGATAAGAAGATAACCTTCTTATCGTTGTCACCTCGACTCCTAAGAAGTACTTTAGCACTCCCAAATCCTTCGTTTGAAACTGGATGTGAAGAAATAATGTCAGAGATGAAATTCCTATGACATCACTAACTGTAATATCAATATCATTCACGTACATAATAAAAATGATAATGTTGGATGTGGAGTGCTTATAAAAGACTGAATGGTCAGACTTACTCTTGCTTATTCCAAATTGTTCAATTAAGTGACTAAATTTTTTTAAAGTAGAATAATTCTATCCTATCTTTTACTTGAATAGGTTACAGGAAAATATATACAAGAAAGATCCCCAGAATGTATCCTGGAAATTAGGGATATACACAATCTACAATTAATTCTAGAATATACATAAATATATAGTTGATTAATAATCTTATCTTATAAAATCCTCTAGCTAATTATTTCACATGCATAATACTGATAATCCCCCTTAAGTTGGTGAATGAATTTTTTCATTCCCAAGTTGCTAATAAAGTCTTCAAAGGCTATCCAAGACAATCTTTTTGTCAAAACATTAGTTATTTGCTCCTTTCATAAGATGAAGGGCATGCATACTAGGTTATTGTCCAATTTTTCTTCTATAAAATGTCAGCCAACTTCCATATGCTTAGTTCTGTCATTCTGAATACGATTGTATGCGATGTTGATTACAGACTTATTATCATAGTATAATTTCATTTGACCTTATCATTTTATTTTTAAGTCATTAAGAATTATTTTCAACCAAAACAACTTATAGACCCCTAAAGCCATGGATCTAAAATTTGATTATAAACTTGATCTTGCGACAATATTCTGTTCTTTGCTCTTCCGTAAAACCAGATTTCCTCTGATAAAAACAAAGAATCCTAAGGTTAATCTTTTGTCCAGTAAGAAACTTAGTTAATTTGCATCTGTTTAGGCTTCCATTGTAATCTTTTATCCTCTTTTAAATAAAATTCCTCTTCCTGGACTACCTTTTAGATACTGAAAAAATTCAATGTATAGCCTTGAGGTGTACTTTGGGCTTATACATAAATTGACTTACTACACTTACTGCAGAGGCAATGAACCTTCAATAGGCTCCCTTATCTATTACTTGATCATGTGGTGCATCACTTAATCTATGATTGAACTCAATTAGAGCAGCCACCTTATCGTCATGCTTATTTCAACAAATCCAACACATATTTTTAATGTGAAATGAATATACCTTAAATTAAAAAAAACAATCTCAATTCCTAGAAAATATTTCAACTTTCTCAGCTCCTTAATGCCAAATTCTTATAATAACTTTTACCTTAACACCAACATTTCTTCTTTACAAAGTTTTTGATTTGTGCATCAAATTGAGTTTTGATCATGTTATAAAATTTTGGGAAAGAGTACTAACATCTAAATTACGTTTCAACAAATAGATCCAAATGACTCTTGTGCAATCATCAATGAAGGATATGAACCATTTTTGTCCCAGAAACATTAGGAGCTGAAGAGGGATCCTAAATATCACTATGAACTTTGAGAAAAAGGGGTATGAATTCTTATATTACTAGCTGGAAAAGAAGCACATTTGTGCTTTACAAGTTCACATTCATTACAACAGAAAGACCTAACATCTATTTTATCAAAGAAGGATGGAAACATTGACTTTATTACATGAAAAGAAGGATGTACTAAACGACAATGATAAAGCCATACTTCTTCTTTACTAGATATGACTGACTCTGAAAGAAAGGATGCGGGAAGAAAAACCATGGGTTTGTTATATGCCCTCCTTTATTCTTTAGGTAGTAAAGGCCATTCCTCTCACATATCCAATTCCCCTTTATGCCCCGTTCCTTAAACATGCAAGAAGAAGGAGAGAAAGCAGCTTGGCATTTAGTCTTTGATGAGTTCATGCACTGAAATTAGGTTCGCAAACAATTTAGGAACATGGAGGACATGTTTTAAGATAAAAGAGTCATTTAACTAAACAACTCCTTATCCAACTATAGTGACAACTGATCCATGAGCTATACTTATCTTTTTATGGCTAGAGGAAGGTGTACAAGAGATAAAATGTTTAGTGGAATGTGTCAAGTGATCAGTAGCTCTTGAGTTAATTAGCCATATAGTTGAAGATTTATTTTCTAAGGCACTAGAAATACATGAGACAAAGGAAATACCTAAAAGTTCAATGAACATGAACATGTACTTGTAGATGATGGTTTCTCAATTTTATCTAAGAGGAGTCTTAATTTTTCAATATCTAAACTCCTGGGCTCCACCTTGAGTTATTTCCATATTATCCATATGTGAGCTCACCATATATGCATGTTTCCCTCCACCTTTTCTCTAAGTGTTGGTCTTTCCATTTAGTTTCCAACAATGCTCCCTTGTATAGAGGTGCTTTTTATAGTAGGTGCAATAAAGGGTGTCTCTATTGAATGACTTGGTTAAGGGAGACTACCTATAGTCTTTTGCAGCTTGTGCAACACTTATCTTCTTCAAAATGGTGGATTTAGTTACTAGGGCAGATCTTTGAGTTGCTACTAGATGTATTTCCAACATCACACTTCTTCTCCCTTCCTCATTTCTATTTATAGTAATGGCCTCATTTAAAGATGGAAGATCATCTCTTTCTTAAATTTGGACTCTTATAGCATCAAATTCTATATTAAGACCAGCAAGAATTTGTAGATTCGATCTTTTTCCATAAATTGTTTTAACATTCTAGCATTTTCTGCAAACTGCATTTTGATGCATTGGTAATGATCTAATTCCTACAATAGATTTTGCATGAGATTTGTATACTTGGCTACTAAGCCAATCCCTTGCTTAATTGCTGAAATTTGAGTTTTGATCTCATAAACTCGAGGAACATCATTAACCTTAGAGTAAGTTTGTTGAATTGCCTCCTAAATCTCCTTAGTTATGATGAGAAATATATAGGTTTCACTTATCTCAGGATTCATTGAGTTCCATAGCCATGACATAACCATGGAATCTTGCTCATCCAATGCGTCAAACCTAGGATCAATTTTGGCTCGTCTAGTCCCTGATAGATGGCTCAGCTGGCCTTTTCCTTTTAAGAATGTTTGAACAAGTTGAGACCATTTCAGATAATTCTTCCCATTCAGGCTACCTGAATGTTTGGTAAGTCCCCAGTGAGGGTTACAGTAGTGTTGTCTTATAGAGAGACCCCACTGGTAGCAGTGACTTTTGACATGGCTTCTTGTCTAGGTTTTAGTAGCTACCTTCCCTTGCAGAAGAAACTAATATTCTCATTTCAATATGTACAAAATTGAGTCATATGTATATATCTATATCACTACTAATTAGGGATTATAATCCCTATAATCAAGGGATCTTAATCACTATGATTAGGATTATAATATGTATAAAAGATCTTCTATAATCTATTACATCTATAATTTGTAATAGAATCAAAATGGGACTTGTAAAGAATATGCGTGCAAATACAATATAATAAATTTATGAAACAGGGGCAAATTTTGGGCAAGAAACCGAACATCTATATTAAAAAATCTATCGCTAACTTATCATAGTAAAGATTAGGTGAAAACGGCTCGTTAAGCATTTTTTTTATTGGCTTCCTTTTAATCAATCTACCCAATTTTGCAAACAATATATCTTTTATTTCTAGAATGCATCACCATGTGATTTCTACGACAAATAAAAAATTGAGTGCTTTTACATGTTTATACAATTCAAGTTCTATGATATGGCATTCTTCTAAGTCGTTAGTTGTGGGTACCTATTGATGTACTTGTGTAATTATTCCTTTTTGAATATAGTATGTAGGCTCATCCTGGGATGAACTTAAGCAAACAAGGCAAGCTGTTGAATTTTTGGTATGCTTCTTCTCTCCATCACACATAAGCTATTCCATTGTTTATGAATATTTCCCTTTGATTATTTCTTTAATCTTTTATGTCTTTGTGCTTGCCAATTTCATCCATGCTTATGAAAAAAAAGATGTTTTCTGTTCTTTTCGAGGTTAATGAAGTTCAAGGCATAATTGAGTCAAAACTTGCATTGCTAATCAATAACAAATGTTAATCACGGTTTATACTTTTTTAATGCTAAATCCTAACCAAATAAAATATTGGGTTGTTCAATATATCATATTCGTGTTGCAGGATATCATATACGCTGACTTCCTATTCTTGATTTAGCGTAAACAATTATTCAGAATTGCTTTAAATGATCCGAACAAATGAGTTTTCAGTATGCTCATAATTAAAATAAGGTTTCATATTGCTTAATTTATTCTTCATGAACCAAGGTTTTTAGAATATATTAGTATTTGATTGTTCAAACATTATTTTTTTTAATAGACAAATGATATTGTTTCTAGTTGCTACTTTTATGATGTGAAATCTATAGATAGTTTATATGAAAATGTGTTGTCTTATTGACTCTTTTCTCCTTAGTTGGAGAATATTTTTTAATAATCTACGTTTTGTTTCATTTTTATTGTTTTCCTAATTGTGTCAAACGTTTTTCCAGATTACAAAACAACAGTGAAGCATATCGTATGACGACATTACAAATGATCTTTGCCCAGTACCCTCTCTCTCTCTCTCTCTCTCTTAACACACACACATACTCACAGAATGATCATTTCTCACTCTTTTGTTCTTTCTCTAACATAAAATCATCGTTTGAAAAATATCTAGTAAACATAATGGTAACCAAATTTGATATGGAAGACTACTAAGAAAGTAACTTAGAGTATAATATCTCTGTCTCTCGAAAGATATAGAATGATCCTTGTCATAATTATCATATCATAATAAAGAGAATGTAATAGTAACTATATTGGTATGGAAAGCTACTAAGACAGTAGCATGAGTGTAATATGTCTCTCTCTCGAAAGACATAGAATGATCCTTTGACAAATTAATTATCATACTGTAAGTTAATGTAATAATAACCAAATTTGATATGGAAGAGTATTATGTCTAGGAAATTGAATATGCATGAAAATGCAAGCAACTAAGCTATAAAATCAAAGGTAAATTATTTTATATCTTTTGAAACATGAATAAAATATTGAATATATCCAATTACATATCATTATCAATGAAAATGAATACTTGTATATCTTACTATCAATACTATTAATAATAGAATTTAATTATACTGAACTGTGTTATAAATACAATATGCTAAGGATTACATGTACAATTTTTTATTACATAACAATTTAGTACAGTTAAGTTATGCCATTAAAAGGGTTAATAATAGAATTCACAAATGTGTTTCCATATATTATGAGATATAATCTTACAAATGAACAAATTGTGTGATATTTTGCTTAAAGTTTAATATATTCAAAATAATTTTATTATTATGAAGAAGTTAATGAATTGCCAAAATACTAGGTCTTTATTTCTTATACTTAATTGTTTCAATTAATGGAATGCAACTTCTATATATGTTTTCAGGCCTTAAGTGTCCAACAACTGTATAGATTATGCACTCTATACAACGATGATGACGATGATATGGGAAGTGTATCACCAGATGTAAGGAATATAAATATATAAATATATATATATATATTGCTAGGGTTAGAGGATTGATTTTATTTCTATACGTTCAATGTTTGTACAGGTCATTTGAAGCATGAAAAATATAATTACAGATGATTCGAATGATGATGACAGAAGCTCCTATGTGCTAGAAGAAGATTCCAGGTAAATGTCAAAACTTTCAATACTCTCTCCTCTCTACTGCTTTTTTAAGTGATTCTTACTTATAAGTAAACGTGATGTCTAAATTTTAATCACAATTCCCTCTGAATGCATCATTCCTTTCTCAGTTGATGACATTTTTGGTTCTATCCAAGAAACTGATTTTTCAGATGTAAAAGCACCTGAAGTGCTTCTAGAGAATCCAACCTTTGAATTTTTACAGAATTAAGGCCACAGCTCTTGAAAAAATGTTTATCCTTACCATTGTCTTGCCAATATTGAGCTAGAAGTTTAACATTAGTTCATTTCCAAATTGTAAATTCGCCGTCTTCCTTTTCCATTCTTTTATAGTCTCCATGCCTTGCCGCACATGTAATATTATGTTGTTCTATTCAATTAGAAGTGTAGAAATTCTTTAGGCTGGTCCTCGTAGTTGAAGGGGCGTGGATGGATTCTATGTTTTCCTTTTGGCTTCCTGACTCATTTTTTAAATGCCAACTCTCACTGAGGACCACCATTTATGTAGCTATGGTAGGAATGAATATTTTGAATGTTCATTTGTGGAGGAGTTGATTTGAAGACCATCACAACTCCCCATTTACATGTACAAACGTGCAAAATGTGAATTAGCTTCTTTAGTAAAATGATTTGATTATATGGTTTAAACTTTTGCTTTTGCATTCTGTATATTAAAGTCCTATTGCCTTCAATTTCCTTTTATTTTTTGAGAAATTAAAAAAATTCATTAATGATCAATAAAAATTTAAAGGTACAACGTTTAAGGGTACGACGTTTGTAGAGTAGATCTCTTCTACAACAACAATCCAATACGACCACATTAAGAGCATAGCATTGCAGATTCACCATAACCAAACACGACATGACGACATTGCAAACAATAGAGGAAGATCTAATAAAGCGGTGGCATTTTGTAAAAGGGGTAAAACCCCTCTCTAGTCGAGTATCTCATCTTCAAACATTACCCAATTAGGGTTGTAAGATCTCGAGACTTCGAGATAGTCACCCAGGGGATTCCTTGTAAAAAGTAAAATAGTTTTGACTTTTGAGTCGAATACCTACTGAGATTAAAAAAATGCTAACGGGGTAAGAAATCTTCTGCCCTCGCGAGATGCTCCTCTACTCTAGGCCTGTTTGTAGGCATGTCGATGGATTGGGTTAGGTCAGGTTGGACCGATCACGATGGCCCGATCAGCCGATAGGCTGACCGACTTGTAGCTCCGTCCATTAATTTTTAAAGTAAAAAAATAAAAAACGACGTAGTTTTGGACAAAATGATATCGTTTTGAAAACAATAGGCGGGCCGACTATCCGGGCTGGGCCATAATTGCCATACTTACCTATTTGATTGGATGTTAATTAATGGAATGGAATAGAACTAAGTGGAACGGAACGGAACGGAACGGTTTACAATGAAATGGAACGTAATATAGTAAAAAGTTATTTGGGAGGGATGGAAGGGTTCATAATGTAATATAGTGAACCCTTATTTGGAAGATGGATGTAATTGAATGTAATGTATAATAAATGACTATTATACCCCTGATATTAAAATGGTTGTTGCAAGAGATTTAACGTTATGATTTTAAACAGAAATCATGTCCAATTAAAAAGTCATAGATGTGACGTTTTTAAATATATTTTCTATTTAAAAATAATAAAAATTTTAATAAAAGTTATATTATTTTATTATTAATTATATACAATTTATTATTTATTATAAAAATATTATTATTAATTATTTAATAAAATTTATTCTATTATATGTGATTTATATTTAAAAATTATTTATTTA
>JAOQMS010040853.1:0-14103 GCA_027563885.1 Erythroxylum longipes
CTCTTTGATAATGGATGGATAGAATTTCAACTCAGACCTTTATCACCAAAGGCAAATTTTGAAGACCAAATGTGCATAAGATAGATTATGAATGGCTTGCATCTTCATTGACTAAAACTTTGGGGAGAGAGTAAGAAAGAAAAAAGAAAATGATGCATGGTAAAAATAAGAGCAATGGGAAACATGTAGAGAGAGAAAATAAGGAAGAATTGAGTGGAAGAAAAATGAGTGTTTATGCAAAGATAAATGATGTGAAGAAAGCACTAACCATGAGGCAGCCCTACTGGTGCTTAAGTATAAGGATGTTTTGATTGCTTCCAACAAAATTAACAAGAGTTTGCCTAGTGTTATTGTTGATCTTTCGTAGGAAAATGAAAATCTCTTTCCTGAAAAAATTCCTAAGGTTTGCCACCAATTAGAGGAATTGAACATCAAATTGATTTCATTTTAGGAGCAAGCATACCAAATAAGCCAGCATATAGATGCAATTTTGAAGAAACCAAGGAAGTCCAAAAGCAAGTAAATGAGCTTATGAAAAAAAAGGATATGTTCATGAAAGCTTGAGTCCATGTATGATTCCTGTTTTGTTAGTACCTAAGAAGGATGGTTCTTGGTGAATGTGTATTGATTTTCGAGCCATCAATAAAATCACAGGGAAGTGTAGACGTTCTATCCCTAGGCTAGATGATATGTTGGCTGAATTGCATAGTTCATTTGTGTTTTCAAAGATTGACTTAAATTTGGATATCATCAAATGAAAATGCATGAGGATGATAAACGAAAAACTAAGTTTAAAACTAAACATGGCTTGTATGAGTAGTTGGTGATACATTTTGGATTAACCAATGCACCTAGTACATTCATGAGACTGATGAATCATGTTTTACATACTTTTAATGGTAAATTTGATGTTGTTTATTTTGATGATATACTTGTTTATAGTAAGAATTTGGATGGGCATGTTACATATTTGAAGGTTGTTTTTAATGCAGTTAAGAAGGAAAAATTATATGCTAACTTAAAGAAATGCACTTTTTGCGCTAATGAACTCACCTTTTTTGGTTATGTTGTCAATGATAAAGGAATATATGTTGATCAAGAGAGAGTAAAAGTAATTACGGAACAACTAAAACCTACTTTTGTCAGTTATGTAATGTAAGAAGTGTTCACTGTTTTGCTAGCTTTTATAGAAGAATCATTAAAGATTTATTTATAATTGCTAAACCATTAACTACATGCATCAAAAAGAATGTGGGATTTAAGTGGGATAAAGAACAAGATGATGCTTTTAACTTGTTTAAAGAAAAACTTAGTTTAGACCTTTGCTTGTTTTGCCTAACTTTGTTTAAACTTTTGAGATTGAGTATGATGCAAGTGGAATAGGTATTGGTGGAGTCTTAATGCAAGAAGGTAGACCAATTGCATTCTTTAGTGAGAAGCTAAGTGAAGCAAGTCTTAACTACCAGGCATATGATAAGGAGTTCTATGCCTTGGTGAGAGTATTAAAGACATGGCATTGCTATCTTTGGTACAAGGAATTCATTATACACACTGATCATGAGTCTTTAAAATATCTCAAAGGACAAGGAAAGTTAAGCCACAGGCATGCAAAATGGGTAGAGTTTATGATGGTGAACCATGGGCATTTGAAAGACAAACACGAGAAGCACACATGGTGTGATCAGCCTCAAGGAAACCTAGGACAAGATTTGCTTGCAAAAGGAGGCTTAGAAGCTGAAATTAGATCATATTTGAAGTTTGAATGTGCAAGGCAAGATGAACGAAATTCCCATATCAAAGGCCCAACATTCAAGTCTAATGTTCCTTAAGATCCATTACAAGATGTTGGAGGCCCAATGACAAGAGCTAGGGCCAAAGCAGTGAAGTAAGCATTGAATTGTTTGATCCAAGACCTTCAAGAGATAGAGCCCATATTGTTGAGTCAGATTTCATCTTATAAAGGTCTAAGAGGCATTGTCTTACTCCTTGAAGCCCAACAGGAAGTGTCCAAAGGCCTGCATAGAGTCCAATTGGGAGAACTCACTTAAAAGACAACCAGGTGCCACTTAAAATAAGGAGAAGGATGTGATCTATAAGGTCCAATATGTTCAGATCATGTTTTAATTGGTTTCCTTTTTTTGGTTTCCTTGAAATAAGGTCATCTAGTCAACACCTTTCTAAGTTTATTTTGTTTCCTTTTAAGGATTGATTTGTTTCCTTTTATTTAGTTTCTTCTTTAGAACATTAATTTAGGAAGTTTTTCTTATAAATAGGCAACCTCTATGTACTTTGAAGGGGGTTTTTTCATTCAGAAATAATATTGATATTATTCAGAGCATTCTTGCTTTCTTTGTATTCTTTGAGAATACTTGACTTATCGTAGGATTGGTCTTCCTTTATAGCATCCCAAGGTTAGAGTTCCAAGAGACAAGTTCTCTTTGGGTTATTTCCATTGACCAACATTCTTGCTAGGGTTCTAAGAGACAAGTTCTCTTAGTGTTCTTTCCATTGACCAACATTCTTCTAACCCTTTTTGCTCTTTGATTTCTTTTTCTATCTTGTCAAATTTGTTTCTTATGCTTTCATGTGTGTTTGATTCTAGCTGTTCCTGGGAATAGTTCCATCTTGCTGAAGGTTCTCTAGGACAAGTTCCAATTGGGTCTCCCATCATTTGGTATCAGAGCACTTTGGTTGCTAGATTTCAAATAACTATCCTTTTGTTATTTATTTTCGTTTTTTTATATGTCCGTTTTTCATCCACTGTTTTGTTCTGTTTTTGTTTTAGTTTTTAGATGAATAATAGGTGTTTTTTTAAGTTCAGAATCCCTTCTTTCTCCTCGTTTTGGAATCATTCAAATCCAAGCTTTCTAGAGCAAGTTACACTTAGTTGAAATTTGAAAACATCCAGCTTTTGAAAATTTATTTGCATTTTTTTCCATACTATTTGTATGAACTTCAAATTATCTGAAAAAAGTTGAAGTCAACAAAAAAAGTGAAAAAAGAAATTTGTCAAAAAAAGAAACAAAGAAAAAAAATCAGAGTGTGTGTTGCAATTTTTAGAGAAACAGAGTCCAAGTTTGCTACTTTCCTAATTACAATCAAATAAAGATAACATCTTTCCTATTTCTTGAACTTGAATTGCAAGTACTTTCCTATCTTGTATTGCTTGGAACTTGCTTACTTTCCTATTTGCTTCACTTTCTTATTTCTATTACTTTCCTGTCTTGCCTTTAGTTTCCTATTTTATTTCTTGCCTCATTCATCTTTCTTCAGATTCAAGTTTGACTTTACTTGAGGTAATCACTTCCTTAATTCATTCCTTATACTATTTTTTCTTTATTTGGTTTCCAAGTTTTTCCACTTTTCCATCATTTCTCTTTCCTAATACTCTTAGTGCTAACCTCCATTTCATTTTTTCTTCCCTTGTTTTCAGAATTGTTGAGCCCTCCTTTCCCTTCAAGTCCCCTTCCCTTTGCATATTCGTCTCCTTTACTTATTCTTCTTTATTTTCAGCACCTTGTTTCCCCTTTTGCATTCTTTGACAACTTTATTTGGGGATTCTGGTCTTGGCTGCCATTGGTTTGATTGCTTCTATTTGGTTGTGTCTTGTTTCAAATAAGGATACTATAGAAAGCAAGTTGAGTGCTAAAAGGCAAGAGTGTTTGCATTATAGAAAAAAGCCACTTTTTATGTGATACACAAGTTGTTTGGCATCTGATGAGTGTATACACGTGAGGTTGAGTAGTGAGGTCCATATTGTTTTTTGTTTTTCACGAAAATTTTGCAGTTCATAAACATGTCTCAAGAAGATGAATCACATGAGCAAAGATCTCAAAGTCTTCATAAAGGTTATGCAATATCAATTCTGGAGGTTGAATGCTAGGTTGGATGACATCCAATCCACGTCAAACTCCAAAGGTCCTAGAAGGACATTCCATGAAGAAGATGAAGATGTGCAATCTGAGGATGAAGGCTCCAACACTAGGAGAGGCAAACAAGCTCCTTCTCGTAATGAACTTGACAACCTAAAATTGAAAGTCCCTTTTTTTCAAGGAAAAATGATCCTGAATTGTATTTAGAGTGGGAGAGGAAAATAGAACATGTATTTGAGTGTCATACATATAGTGAAGAGAAAAAGATAAAATTTGTTGTTGTTGAATTTTGTGATTATGCTAGTATTTGGTGGGATCAATAATAAGTAAATAGAAGGCGGAATCTTGAAAGATCAATCCACACATGGCAAGAAATGAAAGCCATTGTGAGAAAGTGCTTTGCTCCAAGTCATTACTATCGAGACTTGTTCAAGCGGCTACAAAAATTGAGGCAAAGATCTATGAGTGTTGAAGAGTAGCACCAAGAGATGGAGATTATCATGATTAGGGCCAATGTTAATGAAGACATGGAAGTTACCATGAGAAGATTTATTAATGGTTTGTGCCCTGAAATTATTGCTATTGTAGAGCTACAAAATTTCCTTGATAAGGATGAGTTGTTGCATAAAGCCATCATGGTAGACAAGCAATTAAAGATCCAAAATGGTGTTGGATTGAGTTCCTGGAAAAAAAAGCTTGAAGGAGCCTAAACATTCCTTCAAATCCAAAGGAGACATCAAGCCAAAGGAGGAAAGTAAGCCTAAATTCTTTACTCCAAATTCTAACGGTAAAATTGACTCTAAACCCTCTTCTTCTACTACTCCTTCTTATAAAGTTAAGTGCTTTAAATGTCAAGGTTTTGGGCATATTGCTTCTCAATGCCCTAACAATAGAACTATGAATTTGCTTGAGAATGGTGATGTTGCTAGTGAAAGTAGTGACAGTGATGATTTTGACGATGAGCCTCCATTGACGGATGCTTCTGATGTTGATTGTGATTCTAAGGTTGGTGAAGCCCTTGTGACTTGGCGCGCTCTTAATATCCAACCAAAAGAAGATCTTGAAGAAGAGCAATGTGAGCTCTTCTTTCATATAAGGTGTCTCATTAATGGTAAAGTTTGTAGCATGAACATAGATGGTGGAAGTTGTACCAATGTTGCTAGCAGTTTACTTGTTAACAAGCTTAATTTGCCTATTTTGAAACATCCTAGAGCATATAAATTACAATGGATAAATGATTGTGATTAGTTAAAAGTCACCAAACAAGTGATGGTTACATTTTCTGTTTGCAAGTATCATAATGACATTTTATGTGTTGTTGCACCTATGTATTCTAGAAACGTTTTGCTTGGTAAGCCCTGGCAATTTGATAGAAAAGTTAGGCATGATGGATAAAAAAATTGTTATTCTTTTCCTTTCCCTGGTAAAAATATTATGCTGAAACCTCTTTGGCCCATTCAAGCTTATAAGGATCAAGTGAGGATTGAGAAAGAATGTAAATTGAGAGCAGAAGAAAAGAAAGAGAGAGAGGTCGAAAAGAAAGAGAGAGAATATAAAACGAGTGGAGAAAATGAAGAAAAGAGAGTGACTTTACTTGCTGGAAAAATTGAGATCAAAAGAGCTTTAAAATGTGAAGAATCTTATAACTTTTATATAAAGATGTTTTCTTAACTATTAATGAGCTTAATCCATCTTTGTTGTCTAGTGTTTTGTCTTTGTTGCAAGACTTCAGCAACTTATTTTCGGAGGACATTCCCAATGGATTGCCCCATTTGAGAGGCATTGAGCATCATATAGACTTCCTTCCTGGAGCTTCAATTTCGAATAGGCTACGTATAGAGCCAATCTGGAAGAAACTAAGAAGATTCAAAGATAAGTTGAAGAGCTTATGAAAAAGGGTTTTCTGAGAGGAAGCTTGAGCCTATGTGTTGTGCTAGTTTTACTTGTTCCTAAGAAAGATAGCAAGTGGAAAATGTGTATTGACTGCAGAGCCATCAATAAAATCATGGCAAAATATCATTGCCCTATTCCTCGTTTAGATGATATGCTTGATGAGTTGCATGGTGCTTGTATGTTTTCTAATATTGATCTTTGAAGTGGGTACCATCAGATTCACACATGAAAAAGGGTGATGAGTGGAAAATTGCTTTCAAAACTAAGTTTGGGTTGTATGAGTGGTTAGTTATGCTTTTTGGCTTGACTAATGCACCTAGTACTTTCATGAGTTTGATGAATCATGTGTTTTGTCGTTTTATTTGAAAGAATGTGGTTGTCTATTTTGATAATATTTTAGTGTATTCCAGGAGTTTAGATGATCATGTGAAACACTTGAATGATGTGTTTGGACTTTAAAGAGAGAATAAGCTTTATGCCAATTTAGAAAAATGTTCCTTTTGCATGGATACTGTTGTGTTTCTTAGTTTTATTATAGGTGCTAAAGGACTTCAAGTTGATGAAGAGAAAGTGAAGGCAATTAGAGAATGGCCAACTCCTAAGAATGTGAATGAAGTTCAAAGCTTCCATGGCTTGGCAAGCTTCTATTGGAGATTTGTGGACTTCTCTACTATTGCTGCCCCTTTGAATGAATTAGTAAAAAAGAATGTGATTTCTAAATAGGGTGATTCACAAGAGGTTGCTTTTAACACCTTGAAAGAAAAATTGACCAATGCTCCTCTTCTTATTCTTCATGATTTTTCTAAAGTTTTTGAGGTTGAATGTGATGCTTTTGGAATAGGCATTGGTGTTGTTTTAATGTAGGATTCTAAACCCATTGCTTATTTTAGTGAAAAACTAAGTAGTGCTGCTTTAAATTACTCCAATTATGATAAAGAGTTGTATGATTTAAAAAGGTCCTTAGAGACTTTGCAACATTACTTATGGCCAAAAGAATTTATCATTCATTCTGGTCATGAAAGTTTGAAATTTCTAAAGTCCCAAGGTAAATTAAACAAGAGACATGGTAGGTGGTTGGAATTTATTGAAACTTTTCCTTATGCTATTAAACATAAACAAGGTAAATAAAACATGGTGACTGATGCTCTTTCTATAAGATACTCTCTTCTTATCTCTAGGCATGCGAGATTACTTGGTTTTTAGATGCTGAAAACTATGTATGAATCTAATTGTGACTTTGCAGAAATTTGGAAATCTTGTGAAAAACATGGTATTGATAATTTCTATAGCTTTGATGGATTTCTATTCAAAACAGATAAACTTTGCATTCCATATAGCTCTAGCGTGGATTACTTGTTAGAGAGACACATGGTGGTGGATTGATGGGTCACTCTGGTATTGAGAAAACTTTAGCTCTTTTGCATGAACATTTTTATTAGCCTAACATGAGAAAGGATGTTGTTTTTATTTGTGCTAAATGTATTACTTATAGGCATGCAAAATCTACGGTTCAATGGTTTATATTCTCCCTTACCTGTACCCTCTTATCCTTGGGTTGATATATCTATGGACTTTATACTTGGATTGCCTAGATCATCTAGTGGAAAGGATAGCATCTTTGTGGTGGTTGATCAATTTAGCAAGATGGCTCATTTTATTGCTTGTTCTAAAACCAATGATGCTATTCATGTTTCTGACTTGTCTTTAAAAAGGATGTAAGATTGCATGGGTTGCCAAAGACTATTGTGAGTGATAGAGATGTGACATTTCTTAGTCACTTTGGAGAACTCTATGGAATAAACTTGGCACTAAACTCATTTTTTCTACTATTGCATATCCTCAAACAAATGGTTAAAGTGAAGTGATAAATAGAACTTTGACTACATTATTACATGCAATCATCCAAAAGAACTTGAAGAATTGAGAAAAATGTCTCCCACACATTGAGTTTGGATATAATTGCGCTATTCATTCTTCTACATAATTTTCTCTTTTGGAGATTGTTTATGGGTTTAATCCTTTGACTCCTTTGGATATTCTTCCATTGTCTTCTAATGAGTTTACTAACCTTGATGGTATGAAAAAGGCTAAATTTGTGCAGGAGTTGCATGCTAAAGTTAGAGCCAACATTGAGAGGAGAAATGAACAATATGCAAAGCAACCAAATAAAGGTCGAAGGCGTGTTACATTTGAACCTAGTGATTGGGTTTGGGTGCACTTAAGAAAGGAGAGGTTTCCAGAACAAAGGAAATCTAAGCTACAACCAAGAGGAGATGGCCCCCTTCAAGTTTTAGAAAGGATTAATGATAATGCTTATAAAATTGATTTGCCTAGCTCCTATGGTAATGTTACTGCTACATTCGATGTATTTGTTTTATACCTCTTTGATGTTGCAAATTCGAGGATGAATCCTTTCGAGGAGGGAGGGAACGATGGAGAACATGGGCATGTGAAAGACAAGAAGAGAATCATACGTGGTGTGATCCACCTCAAGGATACCTTGGACATGATTTGGCTACAAAAGAAGGATTAGGAGCTGAAATTGGATCAGATTTAAAGTCTGAATGTGCAAGGCAAGGGGTTGAACGAAATTCCTATATCAAAGGCCCAACATTCAAGTCTAATGTCCCTAAAGATCCATTACAAGATGTTGGAGGCCAAATGACAAGAGCTAGGACCAAAGCAATGAAGCATTGAATTGTTTGATCCAAGACCTTTAAGAGATAGAGCCTATGTTGTTGAGTTAAATTTCATCTTGTAAAGGTCCAAGAGGCATTGTCTTACTCCTTAAAGCCCAATATGAAGTGTCCAAAGGTCCACGTGGAGTCCAATTGGGAGAAATCACTTAAAATACCATGTGACAACTGTTGATGCATAACTATGTAACACAATATACTTGTTTTACACTCAAATACTGCAAGTGAACAGATCATGACTTGTAGCTTAAAAGCAGATATCAATCCCACACGAATTGATGCCCAGACACTACTTAATTTAGATCAAACTTGTTTAAGAAATGAAATTGTTTTTAATGAAAATAAGTTAGAAAATTAAATTAAAACTAAAAGATTAATGATGAACAATGAACAATACCACAATTGTAGAAAAGTCAAAATTCAAGAATCTAATGACTAGAGATTACTTTTTTCCTATTTTGTCTCCCTCGTATTTTATTAATTGAATTGTGTCACCCTAGATTTTCGAATGTATTAATTACCCTCTCTCAAAGTGCAACTAATCGTCCCTAATTAAATTAAAGGGAATTAATTAGATTATCTCTCAACCTACCCAATAACTCTACCGATTCAAGTAGTTGTTAAACTATCCTATAGGTGATCAACTGACTTCGCCGATATCTCTCTTTTAACTAATCAATTGACATGATGATTGTAAGTCTATAGGTTGCCAGCTCTTGTTTGTACAATTCTACATAATTAATCTCACTCACTCTCTCGATTTATTGCAAGATAACAAATAAAATCACCAATCATCAAAGACAACATCATTCAATTCAATAAAATAGGAGTTCTAACAAAATAGTTCAAAAGCAATCTCTGAAACTAAATCAGCCTAACATGGTCTCCATAACATCATCAAAACTCAAATAAACCATCTTATAAAGATAGAAGAAATAAAAACACAAAAAATTAAATAAAGGAAGCTTCTTCTCTTCTTTGCCAAAATCTGGAACTTTGGATGTTGATGTGCTATTTTCCCAATCTTGATGATAATCTTTGAATCTTCACCTTCCTCAAGGCTTAAATCTTGTGTTCTTCACTCAAGGATGGTGTTTCTACATAAAGTTTTTCTCTCCCCTTCAAGATGGAGGCTTAATTATCCTTTAATAGTCCAAAAGCCCTAAGTTTAATAAAGCCCTGCGTATTGTCTCAGATTGTAATCCCATTGATACAACCAGCCTTGCCAAGGAGGTTCAACACCACAACACTACTCAACAAGACACACTTTCTATGTCTGGTGGGCCAATTACAAGGCAGCAAGCTTCAAACCTCAAGCAAGCTATGCAAGGATTTGTTCAAGGCTTAATCACATATCAAATTCATAATCAGGCCAAGACATCCATGGAGCAACGCAAAGGCGTGCAAAAGCTTGTAATTTTACTAAGGGAGGCGTGAAGAGGCTAGTACTTAGCCCATTTTGACGACAAGTTCAATATCTCTTATAAAAGGGCTGATTGTACTATTTGGGCTTGTAATTTAGTTTCTTTTATTTAGTTTAAGTTTTAAACTTATTTTATGGGCTGTTTGTAATAGGCCTATTGTTGGCTTTTATTTAGTTTAAGTTTTAAACTTGTTCTATGGGCTGTTTGTATTAAGCCCATTATTTGCTTTAGAAGTTTAGGTCATCCTATTTTCTACAATATAAATAGAATGGGATGAGGGCTGTAGGATGACTTTGGAATGATTTTAGTGCACGAAATTTCCAGAATTTGGATTTCTTAGAGAGAGGTGTGATTGCCTTCTTGGTTACTTCAAGAAATTGATTTACAACAAGAAGTAAGTACTTGAAACGTGAATTAGTTCTGAATTATTTGGGATTGGGTCTCAATTCACGAAATTAGGGTTTGATCTAGCTTGTTCTTAGGATACAAAGTTAGGGTAATAAACCAATAGAATTAGGGGGGTTTCAAGAACTTAGATTTCTTGGGGTTTCCTTATCATCTTGGTATTAGAGCTTTGGCTTAATTCTATTGAACACATACGTATCCCTTTTATGCTTTCTTGTTTGTTTCTTTGAAAATTTCGTTTCTTTTTGGTTGTGACAAATCTTATCTTTCATGTTCTTTTTTGTCTTTTTGAATTATTGATTCTGAATTCGTGTTCTTGTTTTCTTTAATGAATCTTTGCTTTCTTGATCTTTAGACCTAAATCAGAAAAAGAAAAAAACATGAAAAGAAGGAAAAACGAATCAGAAAAAAGTGAAAAAGAAAGAAAAAGGAATCAGAAAAAGAAAAAACGTGAAAAGGAATGAAAAAGGAATCAGAAAAGAAAGAAACTGTGGAAAAAAAAGAAGAGAAAATTTCAGATTGATCAAGATAGTTTTTCTCTGAATCATGTATGCAATTCTTGTCAATCCAGAATTGGACAATCAATTCTTTTGCATAAATTCAGGTTGTAAACTCAAATTAGCCTAATTTGTGTGCAAGAATCATTAAAACATGTTGAATTACCTATCTTTCAATTTGGGGCAGATTTGAACTTGTACCTCTAAGTTTCAGGTTTTTAGTGAATTTAGTTATAATTGGTGTGTCTTTCTTTGTTTCTTTGTTTAATTTCTTGTTTGTGCCTATCTTTGCCTCTAACACATTGAATTGGACAATTTTTCACTCATATTGTTCAATTAACACATTCTTTATCCTTGTATTGGCATAGATAATTTGTTGTTGTCCGTTCATTATTTTTGTTTCTAGTTTTTGTTCATTTTGTTTTCTTGTTAGGATTCATCTTGTTCTTTTCTAATTAATTTGAGGTTATTTGCTATTTGCTTGTTATTGCTTGAATTGGTTTCTAAAGAGTAACCTTCAAGGCATCACTTGAGAGGTGAAAGGCAAGAGAGTTTGAGCCTATCTAGTGAAAAGCCAATAATTTATGTGAAACACGAGTGCTAAAAATTTTGTTCTAGAGTGAAACACATGAGGGAATGCTTGTGAGGTTCTTTCTAACATTTTCTTGTAGGTTTTTAACAACATGTCTAATGAAAGTGATAATAGTGCAATGAAGAAAGATCAAGGGAATCCAACAGATCAAAATTTCACTATGCAAGCCATTTATTGTCAATTTAAAAGGCTTAACTTGAGGTTTGATGATATGGAAGAAAGGTTTGAGAGATTGAAGGAGGAATCACAATCTGGTGGTAGAGGAGATTCGGGAAATAGAAGAGATTATACTACTCCGATCCGAAACACATACAATTATGAAGAGTATGATGATTTTGATGAGGATGAGGAGGAGGAGTGGCGTAGGGGCAGAAATCAAGGTAGAGTTGGACAATGTGGTAGGGGCAGATTTAGAGGTGGTAACATAGCAAGAAATGAAAGAGGAATGGAAGAAGAAGTAGAAAGAGTGGACAAGAATATTGGTAGCATCAAGATGAAGATACCTCCTTTTCAAGGAAAAAAACGATGCAGATGCCTACCTAGAGTGGGAAAGGAAAGTTGAGATGATATTTTATTGCCACAACTACTCAAAAGAAAAAAAGGTGAAGTTGGCAGCAGTTGAATTCTCACATTATGCTACTGTTTGGTGGGATTAGTTCCTATTGAGTAGAAGAAGAGTTAATGAAAGGCCTGTTGAGACATGGGAAGAAATGAAGGCCATAATGAAGAAACGCTTTGTACCTAGCTATTACTATAGGGAGTTGCATTAAAAGGCTCCAATCTTTGACACAAGGTACTAAGAGCATGGAGGACTATAATAAGGAGATGGAAATAGGCATGATGAGGGCTAATACTGAAGAGGATAGGGAGGCCACCATGGTAAGGTTTCTTGCTGGTTTGAAAAAAGATATAGCCAATGTGGTGAGTTGCATCATTATGCGGAAATTGAGGAAATGGTTAATATAGCCATGAAGATTGAAAGGCAATTGAAGAGTATATTAACCATTTCCTCAATTTCCGCATAATATATTAACCATTTCCTTCTTTCCCTTCTTTTCCTTCTTAGGCCAATGACTACAAGGACAAGTCCAAAGATAAGGGGACAACCTCTAAAGGTACCAATTCCAACTCTAATGCTGTTAATATGCCTTTTAAGCATAGAGATATCAAATGTTTCAAATGTTTGGGATTTGGTCATATCACTTCTCAATGCCCAAATAGAAAAATTATAATTTTGAGGGATGATGGGGGAATTGAATCTCAAGAGAGTGAAGTTGAAGAAATGCCTCCATTAGAGGATTATAGTGATGTGGATGTGGAAAAAGTTGTCCACGCTGAAGCCCTTGTGGTTAGGCATGCCTTTAATGTGCAAGAGAAGATTGAGGTAGATGAGCAAAGAGGAAACATCTTCCATACCCGTTGCTTGATAAATGGTAAGATGTGTAGTATGATTATAGATGGAGGAAGTTATACTAATGTAGCTAGTACAGTTTTGGTGGAGAAGTTAGGGCTACCTATTATCAAACATCCTAGCCCAGACAAGCTACAATGGCTCAATGAATGTGGGGAAGTGAAGGTGCAAAAGCAAGTTATGGTTGCATTCTCCATTGGTAGATATTCAGTTAAGGTTTTGTGTGATGTAGTACCAATGCAAGCGGGTCACATATTGTTGGGGCGGCCTTGGCAATATGATAGGTGTGTGATCAATGATGGATATAAGAATAGATACTCATTCAAAATGGGAGATCAGACTTATGTTTTGGGTCTTCTATCACCAAAGGAGGTCCATGAGGATCAAATCAGGCTTGCAAAAGCTGTGGAAGTTTAAAAAGAAAAAAGGAAAAGAGGTCATGAAAGAAATTGATAATAAAGACCAATTGAGAGAAATTGCACTAGTGAGTAAAGAAAAGAGGGAAGTGCAATCGAAAGAGGAGAGCTGAGTGAAAAGAAGAGTGGAAGAAAAAAGAGTACTTTCTTTGCAAAATCAAAAGAGTTGAGACAAGTGTTGTACACACATAAGCCTTTAATTTTGCTTAACTATAGAGAAACTCTTTGTATTGAGGCTAACCTTGATTCTTCTATGCCTAGTGTTATTAAATCTGTTTTGCAAGAATACTCAGATGTGCTTCCAAATGAGATGGCCAAGGGACTTCCATCTTTGAGGGGTATTGAACACCAAATTGATTTTGTGCCAGGAGCTCAAATTCCAAACCACCCAGCTTATAAGAGTAATCCCGAGGAGACAAAAGAACTTTAAAAGCAAGTGGAGGAACTTTTAGAGAAGGGGCACATAAGGGAAAGCTTAAGCCCATGTGTTGTTCCTATGTTGTTAGTACCAAAGAAAGATGGAACATTGTGCATGTGTAGATTGTAGGGTAGTAAATAAGATAACGGTAAAGTATCGCCACCCCATTCCTAGACTAGATGATATGCTTAATGAGTTACATGGTGCATGTTTCTTTACAAAAATTGATCTCATGAGTAGATATCATCAAATTAGGATGAAAGTAGGAGTTGAATGGAAAACTGCTTTTAAAACTAAATATGGTTTGTATGAATGGTTGGTCATGCCATTTGGTTTGACAAACTCACCTAGCACTTTCATGAGATTCATGAACCATGTTTTGCACGAAGTTATTAGCAAGTTTGTGGTTGTATACTTTGATGATATTCTGATTTATAGCAAAATCCTAGATGAGCATGTTTTGCATCTTAAATCTGTAC
>JAOQMS010040891.1:0-14100 GCA_027563885.1 Erythroxylum longipes
TGTTTTTTATTAAAGTTATAAACTTAATTTTTGTAAAATTAAATATCTAAAATCTAAATTCTTATAAGAATATTCAATGAAATACTAAAAAATATAATATTCATGTCCTTATAATTTTTTTAAATCATACTCTCATAAGTCATTTTACACATCAACAGCTAATACTAAATAACTAATTTTAGCAAACATCTTTAATAAACAGCTAATGTTATCTACTAGTCAAATCAACTGATAGAATTAGCTATCAGCTAACTGTTGATAGAATCAGCAAAGAAGTAATACAATCCGTTGTTTGCCAAACAGAGCTTTAGTCATGCAATTTCAAACTATATGAGATATTTAACAAATTAATTGTAAAGAACCAATCAGCTAGTTTTTACTTGTTCTTTTTTACTCTTAAAATTGAACCAGCTCAACATGTCAAGCATAAAAAAATACAATCAACAACTGAAATTTGACGTTGAAATCTTAATAATTCCATAAATGTTCAATTCACTATGTAATCAATTTAATTAAATAATATTCTAAATAATCAGAAACAACATGTCCAAAATAAAATTCAACAATTAATCATAAATTAAACATAGAAAAATCAGAAACAAGGAAAGTAAAGGTTTTTCACAGATCTCGAATCAGCCTAAAAGGTATGTGATTTATCCTCCACTAGTAACGAACCAGCTCGATTCTAACGTGCGTATGGTTCTCCAAATACTCTCGACACTACTTGCAACGATTCTCGGCTTAAACCTTCCTTGGAAGACAGAATCTTTTAGATAACTCTCTTCTCGCATGACTTCTTGCTCGTTGATTTTCTCCTCCCGTCGCTGTCTATTTATAGGCTCATGAAACAACTCCTACAGCCGCATGTAACTGGTTCTGGGATAGGCTACTATCTTATCCCTACCTCCTATCTAATCCATTTTGTAGGAAAGTAGTGTGTCCACATTGGCACAAGTAAACCAATGTGGACAACTAAGTTATAACTTACAAGAAAGACAAAACTTACAAGTAAGTGGTTACTTATTGGAATATCCAACCCCTTCTCTATTGTCTCTGCATAAGTTGTAAAAGAGACGATGAGAAAAGAGGCTACTCTTTCCCACACTTGCTCTCCCAAGAACATTGAGTTCTCCCCATGTTCTTATCTCTTTGAGAAACCATTCACAAGGCTTGGGATTTGGGGTGTGAACTAGAGTGAGTAACTTTGATAGCTGCTCATAACATCAAGAAAGGGCAAATTCGAGTTACTTGGAGCCATTAGAGCACAAGGTGGACTTGTAAAGAAGGCACAACAAGAAAGAGACATGTCAAAATAGGAGAGATAAGGTCTCACCACACCTTCCAACATTGGTATCAGAGCATGTATAGCTTACTCTCATCCTTAAAATTGTGCCAAATGAGAATAATATGCCATATATGCTGAAATTTGTATATGCATGTGTAACATTATCATTAATGGTGAATTTTTGTGTGCTTTGTCTTAGCTTGAAATTTTGATATGGATATGTTCCTTATAATGTCATAAACTTGTATCTAAAATTTGGTAAGAAACAGATTGGAAATGAGTAAGATATTGCATAATGAATTTATGGAAAAATCTGAGTTTAAGAATGAGTTTTTTGAAAGTTTAGGCCCTTTTCTCAACTTATTACAATACTGTTCTTCATGAGATATGTATATGGATGTGTTCTTTGTCACATTATCTTTCCAACGATATATCATATGTTTAATCGAAGTTAAAATGAGTGAGAAACAATAGCCAGAAGTGTGCTTCGTGGCCATGAAATTCTGAAATTTTGGAAAATCTGGGTTTAATATGAATGTGTTCATCAACGGCTTGTCTTTCCCAAAAGTTTAGGCCCATTTTCTGAACTGTTGAAATACTATTTTGTATGAGATATGTATATGGATATGTTCCTTGTCTCATTATCTTTCCAACGGTATATCATAAGCTCAAATCGGAGTTAAAATGAGTGAGAAATAATAGTTCGAAGTGGGCATCTTGACCACGACAGACTAAAATTTCTGAAAAATCTGGATTTTTCGAAGCTACACAGTCGCGTCTCACACGCGCCCTAGGGGAACGTAGGACTCATGGGGCCACCCCAGAGGGCCGTTTATTAAAATTTTCAAAATTTTGAGTTATTTGTTAACCAAATTTGAGATTTTGCTTAACTACATAAGTGTAATATTTTTTATTTTTGGCTATTAACTTAGGTTTTCATGCTTGATAATTGTGTATTATATTCATGAATTTATGATGCATTTCATATATGTTATGAGTTGTATTTTATTATTTATTTCTTTTATGTGTTAAATGATTATTATTTGTGTTAGGAATAAATTGGTTAATTATTTGTCTATGTGACTACTTGTTAATTAATGCCAATGGACATAAATTAAATAAAGATGCATTGATATTTTGAATTAGTGCCTTTTTTGTCTGATGTATATTTTCCAAAATAATTTTATATACAAGGAAGAAGGTGTGACATCCCCATTTAATATTTGTTATCAGAATGATGTAATAGAATTTGCATTGTAATTATTAATGTTCTGTATCTTTAATATTGAGGGTTTGTAAGGGGATGAATTTTCACACTGATTCTAAGTATATAATTTTATTTTGGACATAAGGCACCAAAATGTCAATGGAATCTTAGTATGAGACTCACTAATGCATTCATGATTGGTTGATGTTATATTTAATGGATGTGTTATCCATAATTTAATTTATATTAATCATTAGGTTAAATACAATTAGGCGCTTAATACTGTTTATGTTGTTAAGGATAATTACTAGCAAGTTTGCAACATTTTGGAATTGATAATGTAAGTGGGGGTTGAGCTAACTAATCGAGATTAGCATAAATAGATATGTGCCTAACCTGTGCAATGATGTAGTGAAATGATAACTAAGAGTTCGATAATTGAGATAACCAAGGGAGAGAAACTTGATGGTAAAAACTATGACATCTGACATAGGAAGATTCAATACCTTCTAATGGGCATGAGTTGCTCGACCATCTAACCATCAAAATGACCCCACCCGAGGCTGGGAATTCAGCCCAGCAACATCGTGACCATGAGGCTTATGCCCTTTGGCAAAAGAAGGATAGACTTGCATGCTTTACATTATTAGCCTACATGCACGGCGACCTTATTGGGGAGTTTGAGAACTACCGCACTGCCATGGAGATGTGGGAAAAATTGCACCTAAAATATGGAGGGACACAGCCACAAGGCTTTATGCCTTAATGCTTAGGTTTAATCAATACATGATGAACCCTAAGCATAATATGACTGAACAACTTAGGGCGATGTCCTCCATGATTAGAGAAATGAAGGCAGCAGGTTATGATCTCACAGATGAGCAACATGTTCTAGCTGTCATTAAGTCACTTCTCGAGTCCTCGTCGGGACAGGTGAAGTTAGTCCTTACTCATAATGAGGCCATTAAGACCTTTGATGACATTTCCAATGATTTGGAGCTTGAGGCAGAGCGTAGAAATGCAAACTGCAGTACCGTTGCATTAGTTGCACAAAATGGGCGCAGGTGATGGTCCTAAGCGCAAGAAGGGATAACCTAAGAACCAAGGGCCACGAGAAGGGCAAGTCACTAAACATCGTAAAGGAAAACGTAGGGGTAAAAAGGATAAGTCCAAACTTATGTGCTTCAACTGTAGGAAGAAGGGACACTTTGCTCAGGAGTGTACTGAGCCCCGTGAGCTTTGTCCTTACTTACCTTCTTTTATACGTGCTTTTGTTTGCACACATGCATTTTCGCTTATCCTCTCCATGATTGGATTGTAGATACGAGAGCGATAAAACACATGACCTGTAGCCGTGCAAGATTTGTATATTACCATCGATTACCGATGGGTAAACATGTTGTAACAATAGCGATTAGAGCGGAAGAGAGGGTCCTTAGTGTAGGAACCCACCAACTTACTTTGCGTAATGGACGCAAACTGCTCTTATATGATATGCTTCATGTACCCACTATTCGATGTAATCTACTTTCAGTATCGACACTAGTAAACTTGGGTTTTTCTTTTCTTGTTAATAAGAATGGTGCGTCCATTTATCTTGATGATACCCTTTATGGTTATTGGCACATTTGTAATAATTTATTTATGATGGACTTAGAAGATATATCTGAATCTCATAAATATTTTACTCATGTTGCTTCTTCTTCTTCTATTGATTTGAATTTGAGTCTGTTAAATGGCATGCTCGATTAGGACATTTTGGACAAGATAGAATGTCCAGATTGGCAAGAGGAGGGATATTGGGCTCTCTCGCAAAAGTGAGTATTCCTACTTGTGAGCCTTGTCTCACTGGGAAAGCCAGTAGAAAGTGTTTTGGTAAGGCTAAGGGGGCTTCGCATCCTCTACAATTGATCCACTATGATATTTGTAGGCCTATGAATGTAAGAGCGCGTAAGGGCACGACTTATTTTATCACATTCATAGATGATTTCTCACAATATGGCTTAGTATTTTTATTGTCTCACCGCTCAAAAGCTTTGAATTGTTTCAAATGCTTTGTAGTTGACGTTGAGAATAAAAAAGAGAGGAGTATGAAGGCTCTTCATATGGATAGAGGCCGAGAGTACCTCTATGATCAGTTTAGAGAATTTTGTGAGAATAAAGGAATACGCTGATAGTTAACGATTCCTGGAACTCTGCAACAAAATGCGGTTGTAGTGAGAAGGAATCGAACTCTATTGGATAGGGTTAGGTCGATGATGGCTCAAATCAACCTCCCAATTAAGTTTTGGGGGGATGCCCTTATGACTGCGGCATACATCCTTAACCGAGTGCCCACTAAGTCTATCCTTGCTACTCCATATAAGTTATGGAATGGAGAAAAGCCTAATTTGGATGGCCTAAGGCCATAGGGATCAGTTGGTTATGTTCACCATTCTTCTCATAAGCTTGGGAAGTTAGGCCCTAGAGCTAATAAATGTGTGTTTATTAGATATTGTGAGCATTCTAAGGGCTATGTGATGTATGGTGAACATCATAGAGGGCTCACTGAGGTTGAGTCCTGGGATGTGGATTTCTTAAAAGATGATTTCGCTAGTATTGGTGAGATTAAACAAAGTCTTGAGCTCTATGAGTTAGAGGAACATTAACACAAAGTGGCCCAAATTGATTTGGCTTCACAATCTATTCTAGTGACTATTGAGGTCAGTGGGAGCACAGAACCTGAGACTTAGTCTCCAGAATTGCATAGAAGCATTCCGCATAGACACTTTGAAATAAAAGGTCTTCTTGAGCATTTATGTTGATGCTGACGAGCCTTCTTCTTTTTAAGAAGCAATGAACTTACTAATTTCAAGTAAGTGGCTTGCAAAATGGAAGACGAGATGGAATCTAGGGCTAAGAACCATGTTTGGGACTTAGTTAATCTACCTGTTGGGCGCAAACCCATTGGAAACAAGTGGGTCTTGAAGGTTAAGTGCAAGGTAGATGGATCAATTGATAAGTATAAGGCCCGATTAGTGGTGAAAGGTTACACCCAAAGAGAGGGTATGGACTATGATGAGACATTTTCTCCTGTGGTGAGATTTGTCTCTATTCACCTTATCTTATCTATTACTACACATTTAGATTTGGATAGTTCCAAATGGATGTTAAAGTGGCATTTCTCAATGGAGAAATAAATGAAAAGATATATATGGATCAACCCATTGGGTTTTGGGTAAAGGGATAAGAGCACAAAGTGTGTCACTTGAGACGTTCCATTCATAACCTAAAACAATCATCTAGGCAATGGTATCTTAGATTCATCAAGCCATTACATCGGTAGGCTTTGTGAGGATTGAAGAGGACCATTGTGTATACATAAAGAGACAAGAGAATGTGTTTCTTATACTCTCTTTATATGTAGATGATATTTTAATAGCTGGGAATGATATGGAGATGATCATTGCCACTTAAAAATGGTTGTCCTCTACTTTTGAGATGAAGGATATGGGTAAAGCAGATTATGTTCTCAGGGTTAAGATCTCGAGGGATCGTTCTAAAAGATTTCTAATTTTGTCTCAAAAAACTTATATTCAAAGGATCTTATAACGTTTCCATATACATAACTGCAAACCTATTGACACTCCGATGGACAAAGGCCTATACTTAAGTATGGATCAATGTCCTAAAACAAAGGAAGAAAAACAGCAAATGGCTAAGGTGCCATATGCAAGTGCTATCGATAATCTAATGTACACTATGTTGTGTACTTGACCTGACATATGCTTTGTAGTTGAGATGGTTGGTAGATATCAAAGTAATCCTGGACCTGCGCATTGGACATCGATCAAAATGATACTTAGATATCTAAGAGGAACCACTAACATGGCTTTATGTTATCAAGGTGGGAGCCTCAAATTGGTTGGATATAGTGATGTCGATGGATCTATTGATAGAGACGAGCGAAAGTCCACATAGGGATATGCTTTCATTCTTAGAGGAGGAAGCCATTTCTTGGTGTAGCAAGAAACAACAGTGCGTATCATTATCCATAATGGAGTCCGAGTATGTTGAATGTACCTCGGCGGTGCAAGAGGCGATATGGTTGAGGAGATTTTTTAGGAGCCTCAACATTATTGGGCATCTTCATGAGGCCACAGTTATCTATCGTGATAACACAGCTTCCATTGCCTATGCAAAGGACCTGAAGTATCATGGAAAGACAAAACACTTAGATAAACACTACCACTTCATCTGTGATATCGATGCATAAGGACATGTGGTCCTAAAGCATGTTTCTTCGAGAGAAATGATAGCTGATCCTTTTACTAAACCCATTACTAGAGATGCTTTTCAAAAGCACATTAGGGGTTTAGGTTTGTTGAGGATTTGATGCATTTGTACATTTACTTATGCATTAATGAAATATGTTTTTCAATTTAATCTTGTGTGAATTTGCATATTAGATTAAGGTTTAATTGAAAATGGAATATATCTAAAAAGTTGTCACCAAGCATGATGTTGCTCTCTCACATGCGAACATCGCCCCAGTGCTATGATAGCATATGGGATAAGACAAGGTATTGCACGATACAAAATGATAGGCAATCTCCTTAATTACTATAGCGTGATTAAGGATTTTCTATGTCACCTTAGCTAAGTGCTAAGAAGAGACTTGTTTAGTTGAACATGGAAAATGTATCCATGTAGCCTGTATGAAGCTAGATTTGAGTCTATGGTGGCTCAAGTCAGTCATTTTCTAGAGTGATTGGACCATGTTCTGTATGGTTTTATTTAGAGCTTGACAAACCCTTAGTGGGAGCTTCACCATATCATGCACTTCATACTGCATGTGCTTGAGGTGACCGAATAAGGGAGTGATGAATAGTTCTAACATCATGTTACTTAGGATAAGGTTAAGATAGTATTTATAAGAGGTTATTGAGAAATTAAGAAGTATAATTCATACTTATGCATAATGTGGCATACACATGCACAAGAATATTGATTTTTGCACATTAATATGGTTGTACATACATTCATTGACATTTTTCAGGTATAAGTGATTTTTAATGTGATTAAAAATGTGAATTGTGGATTATTTGTAACATCTTGTCACCTGAATTAGGGTTAAAATGGTGATTATTCGAGATTAATGAAAAATTAGGAAGCATAACTCATGTTTATGCATAATATGACATATACATATACGATATTATTGATCTTGCACATTACAATTATTTGTACATGCATTCATTGACATTTTTCAGGTAATTTTAATTGTTAAAAATGCAATTAAAATGTGAATTGTGAATTAATTGAGCTAAAAATTTATTTGGAGAACATTTAGATTATTTCAGATTTTTGGTGAATTTTGGGTTACTTCAAGGTAATATTAATTGTTAAAAATGAAATTAAAATGTAAATTGTGAATTAATTAAGCTAAAAATTTATTTGGAGAACATTTAGATTATTTTGGATTTTTGGTGAATTTTGGAAAAATTCTGGAAATTTGGAGTATTTTTGGACTAGAAAAAATATTGAATTTTGGACCAATTATATGGTGACATGTGGCATCTTTAAGTTTTTGACAAATGGCACTCATGCAAGGATGACGTGCGTCAATGTATTATTAATTAAACCACGTTGTTTGGTGTTGAGTAAAATGAATTCTACAGCTCTTTCTCTCGTTCTTTGATTACTTCACCGAAAGTACCCATCACCAAAACAATCTTCTTGATTACCCATTACCGAATCATTGCATGCCTCTGGTTGTGTAGTTGGCAGTCCATAGAGAGAGTTGATTGTTGTTAACATTGCTGGAAACCTAGTGGAATCAAGTAAGTTAAATTGTAAACTTTATGGTATCTTGAATGGCTTTTTAATAATGAATGAATTTGTTTTGTTTTGTTTTGTGCTAACGAGCCAAAATTTAGTTAGAAGAATTGGTTGGAGTGTTATTTGTGTAGATTGAAGAAGATTGAAGTAAGAATCAAAATCTGGAAAAAAAAATACAGTAGAGAGAGAGAGAATTTGTAAGGTTTTGGATTTGCGATTTTTGATATGTAAACTTGAATTTGATTTGTTTAAGAACTGTATAGAATTTAGAAATGCATATTGGATGTGTTAGAAGTGTGTAAATCTGGACATGGAAGAAAATGAAAGAAGAAGAAGAAAAGAAGTGCAGTTCGGTGAAGAAGATGAAGGCTTAAGTTTTAGAGAGAGAAAAGATGGTGGTTGCATATATGAATTATGAACTAGAGTATTTCACTGAAACAACTCTAAGGTTTTTTCCTGTAAATTTTGCGTCTGAACTCCAAATGACTTGAAACTTAGATCAATGGATTCCTAAGACATTTTTATTTCTCTCCATAAAAATTTAGAGCTATCTGAATTGATTTGAAAGTTATTGATAAAATGAAAGTGTGGAAGTCTGCTGGAATGTTATGTACTGGAGCATTTTCATGAATATGCTTCAGTATTCTGATTATAACTTGATCTGTATATTTCTAAATGAGTTTATTCTTAATTCATATTAAACTTGAGACTTGTTTCTACATCTTTCTTGAGGAAGTATAATTTTAATTCTATCTCTAGGACATTCAAAATTGGCATGAAATTGAAACTTGGCTTAAGCTGTATCACTACCAAGGACAGAAATCATGTCCTGTAGTTATTGAATAAATTGTATTGATGTAAACCAAATTAGACTATTGTTATTCATCAAATTTTAGGTTATTCTCTTAGCTTTAAATTGATATAAAGTTTGTAATTTTTAGAGATGGTAATTGAGAGATATGGGTTGTACAACTTGAATGCATAATCGTACATTAGCCAAAATTTCAAAAGTGCATAGTCTGTGGTATTTTGAGCATAACTCATAGAATAATGAACCAAATTGAATGATCTTGGTATCAATAGAGACTTAAGACATAGAAGAATAATTTTTTAGAAGGAATTGTTACCAAATTCTTTCACTTTCCTAATGAAATTAATTGTGCAAAATGGACCCAAAAGTGTACCTTTAAACAAATTTGAGTTAATAAATTGAATGTGGATATCCAAATGTTTATTATGACTGGATTGATGATAAGAAACCCGGAATTGTCATGAACATGCATTGTACATATTCAGTATACATGAATGTGCATAAATGAATATATAATTATGCAATATTGTGATATATGAATGTATTGTCTGTATAGAGGAACGCATTGAACGACAACATCCAGACATTGCTGGTACTTCAAAGCAATAGCTGTTTGGAGCATACAATGAGTAATGTAAGATGATCTCACCTTATTGTTTTGTACATTATTGAATTGTATAGCTATCTTATTGAATTGTACTGAATTGTGCTGATTATGTACTGGATTCTGGACAATATTTGTCCGAGGCATTTTGATGCATGAGAATGATATTGGAAGTGCTGATTGAATGTGAATGCGTCTGCCTAATTGATTTTCTGATTCTCACCTAAAATGTTGAATGCTGGACCTAGTCCGATGATCACTGCTACTGTAACTGTTACTGTAATTGATACTGGGACTAATATACTGTTATATTACATGCAAATGAAAGTGATTGAATTTGATGACTAAATTGAGGCATGTATTTCATTCCGATGCATGTAATATAAAGGAGTTGTGACTGGTGTTGCTATCGATACTGTTACTGATAAGAGCTTTAAGCTCCCGCATTTATGGTTCGAGCCTATGACTTATTGTAATCAATGAGGCACAAACTGACTGACTAAGCCCGATAATTCGGGATACTGTAAAAGCACACTGTCACAACAATATAAAAATGAATGTGAGTCTCATACATATTGCATCCGCATATAATTTGAATTCATTGAATGATTTGCAAAGCTGTGTGAATGTCGTATATGATTGAATTGTTTAACTGAGAAATGATTTATCTGTGATAGTATTTGATACTTGTCAAGTGGATTTGAACTGTATGATTACATATTATAATTGATCTTGTTTTGTGACATAAGTGAACTATCGAGGATAGTTACTCTGCTGAGTTCGCAAAACTTATCAAAATTGCACCGTTACTTTTTAGGTTCGAGAGTGAGACGACCTAGCTGCTAAGACTCTGTAGAAACATATTTTGTACAACTGTTACAGTCAAATTTGGCTCAAAGGTCGGTCAACTAGGTTTGAGGACATAGTTGTTTCTTTTAAGTTTATAGTATTCGGTGTGTATTGAGTTGTTTATGTTCATAGGACAATGTTGTATAAACATGGTTGATATTGTACTATATGAAACAATGTAAATTATGGTTTTGATATAATGTGATAACATTTTGGGTTTAGAAAATATGTGATTGATGGTTTAGTGTATGATGTCATGTTATGTATAGTGAAGGTGAAATAGTTAACGTGTCATTTCTGACAGGCATGTACACGTGTATCCGATGGACACACGTGCATATGTCAATTAATAATGGGGTGTTACATTTGTCTTGAAAATTGAATCGGTGTGTATTAGAATTAATTTCGCATTTTTGGTGACATTTTAGACATTTCGAAAATTTAAGAAAATTTAGGGTATTTTTGGACTAGGAAAAATGCCTAGTAGTAAGACTAATTGAGAAATGGAAAATTAGGATGACTAAGCTCAAAATTGAGTGAAATTTGGCATATAGTTAAGTGAATGACAATTGGACTAGAAATTAATTGACGAATGGACTAATTATGGAGTGACAAATGGACCAATTATTATGTGATAAGTGAACCAATCTTGGATTGACGTACGGACTGATTAATTTGTGACAAATGGCAGTTTAAGGAATGGATTAATGGCAGCATCTTGATTAGCCATATGTCTTACATGCCTTAAGATATATGGCTTAGGTAATTTGATGACACCTAACACAAAATTACAGCAAGGATAGCCAGCAGTCTTCCCCCTTTGTTCTTCACCTTCTCCACTGAAATTTCATGAAGTTTTCTCCCTGAAATTGTAGTCTACCCTAGCTAAATTTCTACACGAAATTCACATGTTAATCCTTCACAAAATAACCAAGAAACCAGCTGGAAATGATCATCTTATTTCTATCCAAAAAAATACCTTGTTTCCATCTTAAGTTTGTGATGAATCTTGTATGCTTGGAGGCTTAGTGAATTTGAAATTTTGAACTGAGTTGGAAGCATAAAAGGTAAGTAACAATTTGAGCTTTATAACATGCTAAATGGTATGAGAACGATGTTTGAATTGGAATGAATTGCATGTAAGGTTGATGATGAAGTGTGCTAGAATATTTTATATAGAGTGTTTTTACTGAACATGTTTCTATATTTTGGACATAACTTGATCTGTGAATATCCAAATTGGATAAATTTTGATTTAAAGTAAACTAGAGACTTAGGGATACATTTTTCATGAGAAATCGAATTTTTAATCTATCCTTAAGAGTCTTGAAATTTGTCTTGAAGTTGAGAGTTGTATTCTATCGAGGTATGAAAATAGTATGTAGATTTTTGTTTATAACTTGCATGATACTGAACCAAAATGCATGAAATTAAGGTCATTAAACACTTAAGACATTGTGGAACATTTTATTAGGAGAAGGTGTTGTCTAAATACCTCATTGTCTAGGTCATAATGGTCATACAAATTTGACCTAAAATCAGCATAAGAAAATCTGGAAAAAAATACAGAACATGTGATATGGAAAAATATAGAATAGGTACTATTTTGGTGTTGTGAACAATCATGAATTGTTGAGCTGTGTATTGATGTTATTGAACTAAAACTAAAGTAAAAATGAAGGGATCATCAACTGTACATGATAGAATTTTGATAATGACATGTTTGATTAATGGATTTAGGATGAAAAAGAGGCAACGTGCTGGAATGTTATAAATGGAGAATTTTTATTGAACATGCTTCGGTATTTTGATTATATCTTGATCTGTAGATTTCCAAATGAGTTAATTATTGATTCAGATTAAAGTAGAGACATATAGCTACAAAGTTTTTAGAGAAGTCAAATTTTAATTCTGTTTTTAAGAATTTCAAAATTTGGCATGAAAGTGAGTCTTGGCTTAGGCTATAGCACTCTCAGGGATAGAAATCATGTCCTGTTGTTATCGAATAAACTATATTGATTTAGGATTTAGGATAAATCAGACAAAGGTGTCTTTATAAAAGTTGTATCTTATTCTCTTAGCTTTCAATTGGTATAAAGTTTGTAATTTTTAGATATTGGAATTGAGATATATGAGTTGTATAACTGGACAACATGATCATGCACTAGCTAAATTTCAAATGTACTTAGTCTACAGTATTTTGAGCATAACTCATACAATACTGAACCAAATTGAATGATCTTGGAGTCATTATAAACTTAAGGCACAGGGAACAATTTTCTAGAAGAAAGTGTTACAGAAATACACCATTTTCCTGATGATAATAATTATGCAAAGTGGACCCAAAAGTGTTTTTAGACAAATCTGGACAGATCAATTGAGTATTGATATATGAATGACTAATGTGACTAGAATAATGATAAGGGAATTGTCATAAACATGCATTGTACATATTTCATATACATAGATGTGCATAACTAAATATTTATACCATTGTGCAAAATTGTGATATGTGTATATATGTTTTGCATGATATAGAGGAGCATTTAAAGCACCATCATCCAAACATTGTCGGGACTTCAAGGCAACAGCTTTCTAGAGCGATTAGTGAGTAACCGAAGATGGTCTTACCTTGACTTGTTTTGTTTATTACTAAATTGAATTTGATATTGATGCATGTGTACTAAATTATGTACTAAATTCCAGACATGAAATGTCCGAGGAGTTTTGATGCATGATTAAAACATTGAAAATGCTACTTGTATATGAATGAGATTGACTACATGGTTCTCAACTTGAATGTTCATACCAGACCTAGTCCGATAATTATTGTGAACACGAACATGAATGCAAATGTAATTGATCAAATGTGATATTGAAGTGCTCGTTGAATGTGAATTTGGTTAAATATGTTTTACTAAACATGTTTTTTTTAATGCCGGACTAAGGCCTGATGATATATGTATATGGAACTAAAAATGTGATTGAATGGGAATGAGTTTGAAACTGGGAATGATTGAAAATATAATTAATGGAATATGAATGCGATGCATTTCATACATGAATGCATGATCAGATAATGATAGTTGTGACATGAGTGGCCATCGAAAATGAACTTAAAGCTCTGAAATGTAATATAAAGCCAAAGGCTCGATATATACAATGAGCCTTGTATCCATAACAGGTAAGGGATAATATCAATAAGCTCGGTATCCACAATGGCTACGGGACAGTTTAGGCATTCAGTCACAACAACGTAATAATTGAAAGTGGGTCATATGAACATTGCATATACACTTATTAAGTGTAATTGACTGATAGAATTGTAATGTGAATATGTACTTAGCTTTGATTGGGATATGTGCATTCTATGATATGTGGTGCAAATTGTTAAATGGACAATTGTGAATTATGTGCTTATATGATTTGATATGTGATATGAATTAAGTGAACCATCGAGGATGGTTATATCATTGAGTTCGCAAAACTCACCAAAATTGCAACGTTGATATTTCAGGTCCGAG
>JAOQMS010040911.1:0-10258 GCA_027563885.1 Erythroxylum longipes
TTTCCTAATCTCTCCGATTAATCTCACGTGTACCCATTTCTATAATTCAACCCGTTATATGGAAACGGGATGTTACAATACACATGTAATATGCTGGCTAATTCCTATTTATTAATAAATAATTCCTAAGAATTAGGCTCTGGAATTTTTTATTAGACACGTTTAGAATTTGTAGACTTTAGAAAATTTTCAAAATTAATTGAATTTGATTCAATTATTAAATCAAGTCAAAGTCAACATTAGCCAACTTTTTGAAAGCTGATGGAGTTGACTTACTTAATGACTAATAGCGTATGTATTTCGGTAATAAAGTTATTATGTGATAAGAAATGTAATATTTTGATGGTAATAGCATGCTTAATGCACGTGCTTGAAATTAGGGTTCCGAAAATTTTCTGAACATCAAACCAATCCTTTTAGTGACTAATAGGTTAACTTATTTATCTTGATGATTTTGGCCGTCAAGATAATTTTAACTTGTGCCAAAATTGTTTAGATAAATTTGAGATGACCTGGGAATATTATAAATGACTAACTGATGTACAAGAACTTTGGAAACCCTAGGGATTAATTTAGAATTAATCCAAGTAGAGCATAGCATTTCTAGTGTAACTAGAAAAAGGGCATATATACATAGATTAAAGTGTTTAATTTGGACATCAAAATAATTGAATTTTAGGGTTCCTAATAGAATAACATTTATAATTTGAATTAGCTGAGACTAACTCTAGTACCCGCTTCGGTTCAAGAGTTGAATCGAATCACGAACTTTAGATGCATAGTCAAGTCACAACCTAAATTAAACCTACTTTGTGTGATATATGCGTTAGATGCATTTTAAGAGTTGTTATGGACATAGGCTCAATTTAATTGAGTTGTCTATAATCTGAATATATATACATATAGATATATACAATATCATCTGAGCATTGATGAGACCAAAGAACAAATCCCTTAATCGAAATATTAGGACCTACGTCTTTCATTGATATAGCAAAAACTAGAGTTCTTTTAGAGTTGGATTATTGGGCAAACCTAAGCCCGCTCTACACGAATATGTTCAAACCATGGAAATTAGATTTCCAAATTAATGGGTTGGTCCTAACTGGAAGCGTTGAATTGTTGGGCAAACCCAAAGTCGACGTGGGTAGAGGCGAAGTTGGGTAATATAGATAGGATGTATATAAATCAAGAGTTGATAACCCAATGAGTGTGCTAAATCAATATTTGATAGAACAAGTCGATAGTTACATAATTGAATGCAATTGGTATGAATGATACCTACCGATTGACCTAAGGAGGCTTGTTGGGTAAACCTAAGGTTATTCTTGGTGATATCAGATATCGACCTATTAAGAAAACTATAAGTTTTCTTAAATTCGTAGTGAGGGCTATAGATTTGAATACGAATTGTGGGACTCATAATGTATGTGATTAAAGTCCTTATCGATATGTATTAGTGTACATTCTAACACTTTCTCTCGTTCTTCTAGGTTATTGAATTGCCACAATGTCTTCATCTAGTGTGAACCTATGCTCTCTATTAGATTCCAACAAAATCACGGGACCAAACTTCTTGGATTGGCTACGGGATTTGAGAATTGTTTTCAAATTCGAGAAAATAGGATATTTCCTAGATGAACCACTTTCTGAAAGGTTCGAGACCTCGAGGTTGCTTTTTTGCTCTAAGATGACCGAGGGATCATCTCTAGTGCAGTATGCGCTGAAGATGTATGGATATATTGAGAGGTTAGGCAGTTTGGGTTTCGTAATGGATCATGAGTTAAGTATAGACTTAATTCTGACCGATTTGACCAATAACTAGTTACTCACAATTTGTGCTTAACTATCGGATGAACCAAATATCCACATCGATAACTGAGCTGATTAATCTACTCAAAATAGCTGAGCAAACTATCAAGAAAGACAATAAGGCTGTGATGTTAGTGAACTCTTCTTCTGGCTCTCGCAAGAAGAACCAAAAGAAAAAGAAGAAGTCCAAGAAGCTAATGGGAAGTATAACCAAGAAGAAGGCAAAAGAGACAACTTCAAAGGGGATATGCTTCTATTTCAACAAGGACGGATATTGGAAGAGAAACTACAAAGCTTATCTGGAGTTGCTGAAACAGAAGAAAGGATCAAATGCCCCACCGTCTACTTCAGGTATGTTGTTTATCATTAAGATTAATACTATTTCTGATCATAACATTTGGGTATTAGATACAGGATGTGGCTCACACATATGTGTTGATATGCAGGGTCTCGGGGATAGTACATCGCTCAAGAAGGGAGAGATAGACCTACATGTGAAAAATAGACCAAGAGTTACTATATTAGCCGTAGGGACATATGTTTTGTATCTTCCTAATGGGCTAGAGTTAATTTTGGATAATTACTTTTATGTATCCTTTGTGAACAAAGAACATTCTATTTGTTTCATGTCTTAATAAAGTGGGATTTCATTTAACTTTTTCAAGCAATGGTTGTTCAATTAAGTTGAATGAAATGTTATATGGTATTGCTACATTATGCAATGAAATTTACATATTAGATATATGTAATCCAATTTTAAATATCAATGATAATAAAAGATAAAAACAAGATAACTTAAAATCATCTTACTTATGGCATTGTCGAGTTGGCCATATAAGTGAGAAATGTATGATTAAGATACACAAGTGTGGTAGCTTAGGGTCATTTGATTATGAATCATATGACACATGTGAATCTTGATCGTTAGGCAAGATGAATAAATTACCTTTTAAAGGAAAGGGTGAACGAGTGAATGAATTGTTAGGCCTAATACATTCTGATGTATGTGGTCCGATGTCCATTGATGCCAGGGGTGGTTTTATCTACTCCATTACCTTTATTAATGATTATTCACGATATTGGTATGTGTATCTAATGAGATACAAGTCTGAAGCATTTGAAATGTTCAAACAATTTAGACATGAAGTAGAGAAACAACTCAGTAGAAGTATTAAGGCACTTCGATGAGATCGAGGTGGTGAATACTTAAACAAGGAGTTTCTAACTTATCTTGGAGATAATGGGATAGTATCCCAGTGGACTCCACCTTACACAATGCAACATAATGGTGTGGCTGAAAGGAGAAACCGAACCTTGTTGGACATGGTAAGGTCAATGATGGGCTTAGCAAATCTACCACAATTCTTTTGGGGTTATACACTCGAGACTGCTATTTATGTGACAAATAGAGTCCCTTCAAAGGTAGTTAAAGTTACTCCATATGAGATATGGTCTAATAAAAGGCCCTATCTTTCTCATATGAAAGTTTGGGGTTGTCTGAATTATGTAAAGAGGATTTAATTAGGCAGGCTTGAAGCGAAATATGATAAATGTCTATTTATAGGATATCCTAAAGAAACGATTGGATATCAGTTCTATAATGCTTTAGACCAAAAGGTGTTTGTATCAAAGCATGCTGTCTTTTTGGAGAGAGTTTCTTCTAAGAGAAGACAGTAGAAGCAAAGTTGAACTTGATGAAGTTCATGATGCTCAAATAGATGCAGATCAATTGCCTGAACCCGAAATTGTTGTTCACAGAGATGAGACAACAGTTGAACCTTTTGACATAAAAAATGTTCGTAGGTCAAGTAGGATACTCAATGTTCCAGAGAGAGATGGATTTATCCTAAGCGAACACTATAATGTATTGCTCATAGAGGATAATGAGCCTAACCTATGAAGAGGCTCTGAAGAATTCAGAATCTGAAAAATGGCTTCAAGCCATGAAGTCCGAAATGGATTCCATGTATGAAAACCAAGTATAGACTTTGGTTGACCCACCCGAAAGGTTAAAACCTATAGGGTGCAAGTAGATTTTCAAGAAGAAAATCGACATGGAAGGTAATGTGATTACCTATAAAAGGAGGTTAGTCACTACAGGTTATCTTCAAAGACAAGGAGTTGACTATGAAGAGACTTTTAGCCCCATAGCCATGCTTAAATCAATTAGAATACTCCTATCTATTGCTGCTCATTATGATTATGAAACATGGCAGATGGATATGAAGACGACTTTCGTAAATGGAAACTTAGTTGAGGATATGTATATGATATAACTTGAGGGCTTTGTATCCATAAATGGCAGAAAAACATGCAAGCTTTAGAAATCTATTTATGAATTAAAGCAAGCATCTAGGAGTTGGAACGTTAGATTTGATGAGACAATCAAAGAGTTTGGTTTCTCACAAAATCCTGATGAACCTTGTATGTACAAAAAGGTTAGTGGGAGTGCTATCATATTCCTTGTGTTATATGTGGATGACATATTACTAATGAGAAATGACGTCTCAAGTTTGCAATCAGTCAAAATTTAATTGTCCCACAAATTTTTCATGAAAGACCTTAGAGAAGCAACTTATATATTGGGAATAAAGATCTATAGAAATAGATCAAGGAAGTTGTTAGGCCTTTCACAGTCAACATACAAAGATAAAGTGCTAAATAGGTTTAGCATAGAGTAGTCAAATAGAGGGTTTCTTCCCATGACTTATGGGCTAAAACTCTCGAAATCTATATGTCCCAAGACAGAAAATGAGAGGACTCGCATGAGTATGATCCCGTATGCTTCAGCAATAAGATCAATCATGTATAATATGTTATGTACAAGACTCGATATATCATATGCTCTAAGTGTTACGAGTAGATACCAATTAGATCCCAGTGAATGTCACTAGGTGGCTGTCAAGAATATCTTAAAGTACTTGAGAAGAACTGAGGATGTATTCTTGATATATGGAAATGGAGATCTTGTAGTGAGCGGGCATACGGATGCCAGTTTTTAATCTGACCAGGATGACTCTAAATCTCAGTCAGGTTATGTTTTCACACTGAATGGTGGAGCAGTCAGTTAGAAGAGTTCTAAACAATAGACGACTGTAGATTTGACGACTGAGTCAGAGTACATTGCAGCTGCGGAAGCGGTGAAAGAAACTGTTTGGATCAAGAAGTTCATTATGAAACTTGGAGTGGTTCTGAGCATAGTAGACTCAATACTGTTGTACTGTGGCAACAATGGAGCTATTGCTCAAGCCAAGGAACCAAGGTCTCATTAGAGGTCCAAGCACGTACTCAGGAGATATCACCTGATCAAGGAGATGATTGATAGAGGTGATGTGAAGATAGAGAGAGTGCCCACAGATAAGAACATCGCTGATCCTTTTGTCTAAGCCACTACCTCAAATAAAATTTAATTCTTGTGTACTCGCCTATGGTATTAGATACAAAGGCGATTGACTTTAGTGCAAGTGGGAGATTGTTAGAGTAGTGCTCTAAAGGCAATCACTTTTAGCACTTTTGAACAAATTTATTTTGATTAATAAAGCAAAAGGTAATTTTTTTATTAATTTGATATTCATTTATATATGAATTGATGTCGATCTTAAATTGAATTAATGGAGTCCATGATACAAAACATAGCATGAAGGAAATCATGATGAGATCATGATAATGAGATTCCTATCATGTGCAATTATCTTAGTATCTAAATAATCCTTAGTCATAAGATTAATAAGACAGGACATTATTAATCCAAACATACTAGCATATGTTATACCCCTTGATTTGATCAAGCAGTGGATCTCACAAACTGTAAGTATGAGATGTTTAGAGTTAACATATGGATGCTTACTAAGGGTAGTAAGTACGTTAGATGACCCACAAAGAGATTATCATATGGATGATTTATCGAATGCCAATGATTAACCTCATCATAGCAATTGTGCAAATATCCTTAGACTTGAGGTACTCAAGGATATCTTGGATACTGATCCTATGCTTTGACATCATTCCTTGTTACCTTAAGACGAGGTCGCTCTTAAGATGGTGATTGGTTACAGCTATTGGTATTCGAAGGTAATTGGGTAACTAATAGAGAGATAGAAGGAGATGATACCCACAGTCTCTTGTTGGGGTCATTACTCAGGAGTCTCTGGCCAAAGCAGTTATGTGTCATGAAGAGTCTTCAATGATACATAGAGTAATGAGATCCCAGGACAAGAACTATCATCACTTGGACTAGATGTGATGTAATCAGTCTAGTGGGAGTTGACACATAGCCCATACTCTAAACTAAGTGGGGTATAGTATGGTGAAATGATGAATTACACGGTGATTGTCTATGGAAAGGATCGTCAGTTGGATAATTAACTATCGAAGGGTTCGTGTATTAATCCACTTATGTTTTGGTAAATTGGCATCATAAAACTCTTCATGATTTGCTTGAATTAAGAGTTAATTTAAGTGCCTAAAATAACCGGGAACATAAGAGTCACATGCATAAAAGATTGGATAAAAAAGAGTTTAACTAGTTCTTACACACTCAAGTGAGAGAGAAAGAGCTCTAGAAGAGTTCCAGAGCGAGGGAGAGAAGAGTTCTTGAGTTATCTTCATGCAATTTATGCAATTGTTGTATAAATCTACATGCATGTAAGATAATCTTGATCTATCTCCCATTTGAATATCTACTTGAATTCATCAAGTTGTTCTAACACCTTTACACATTATTTCTTCTTCCATCTTTGTCTATTCTTGGGTGCTCAAGGAAGGGTTTGATGTTTGCAACAACCCAAACAAGGAGAGGAAACAAGAAAGGAGGAGAAACAAAAGATAAGAAGTTTTATATTTCATGTTCTTTTATATGTTTATACATGCATATGTGATTCTGACTTTTCCAAGTTGCCATGTAGTCATAATCTAAATTCTGATACTTCTGCTGCAATTTCATGTATATGATGCATGCATCCGTGATAAATCCCAACAATAAGTACAAAAAAGACTTTAAAATTTAGATATAATTAATTTAAATTTTATTCGTTCTCTTTAATTGGATTGGGTCCAAATACCTACCTAGCTACCTGCTGTCACTTATATTTGTACGTATAACATTAATGATTGATGACTACCGCTCACAAAATTGACTTGTCGTTGCAGATAGAAATTGTTAGACATTTAATGCAAATGTTCAACCTTTCAATGATTAATTATTTCTTAATTAGGTTCCCAATCACTTTTACCATTCTCTTAAGTTGGCTAACAAAATCAAAGTACAAAACTTATCTTTCAGAAATGATTAATCGATCATTTAGTCATCAATCAAGATGTATTGTTATTAATTTATACTTTGCTATTTCTTTAAAGTAAGGTTGTGTATTATTAAATTTTTTTAAATTAAGCATTTTAACAAAATTTTGCTAAGTTTTATTTTTGTTGTTTACACATTAATCAAATTATAGAATATAATATTTGAGAATTTTAATTGATTTAATTAGTTATTTTTATAAATTCTTATTTTATTTTAATAAAATAATAAAATTCGAGTAGTAAAAGTCTTTTTCTTTTTACGTCTTTCATCAACCATGTCAGCTGGCTGCAATTATTATATGAACAGCGCATATAAAAAAAAAGTTTGACAAGGTCCTGAACGTATAATCTATGGAGTTCTTCAACAAAGCAAAGGAAGTGAGACTCAGGAGCTGCCACGACAAGTACCTAATCGCCGACGAGGACCAAGAAACCGTCAGGCAAAGCCGAGATGGAACCTCAACTTGTGCCAGGTGGACCGTCGAGTTTGTTCCTGGTTTCAGCCACCTTATCAGACTAAAGAGCTGCTATGGCAAGTACCTTACGGCCTCCGACGAGCCATGCTTACTCGACTTTACGGGGAAAAAACTAGTACAGGGCCTGCCAACGTCGAGGAAGGAAACGAGCATGGAGTGGGAGCCACTAACAGTAGGTTACCAGGTGAAGTTTCGAGCACGAAGTGGCAAGTTCTTAAGGGCCAACGGTGGCACGCCGCCTTGGAGAAACTCCGTTACACATGATGTTCCTCATCGGACGACCACTCAAAGTTGGGTGTTCTGGGACGTGGATGTGTTGGAGATACTGAAATCTGAGTCCATACGTACACATCATGTATCACCCGCAACAAGCATCGTTTTCTCATGATCTTTTGGGTTCCGAAATTCGGAATTAAAACTTCTCATTGTCATAGAATATATCTACCAAAGCAGATCATGTAGTTGATCAGGTGTGAACTTTTACTTTCTCTTAAGTTTCTTGCAGAGTTGTAAGGAAGTAAGTTGGGTGGGGTAGAATTTTCTTATAACCTATTTCAATTTATTTAGTGCCCAAAATTTTAAAAATTTTAATTAATTGATCCTCCATTTATAATTTTAATAGCTTGGTTTGAAACGGTATTTCTGTTAAGTGACCATCCATGTGTACTAAAATACACAGCTTATAACATCTTTCACACATTAGGTTGAGTGTTATGCTTTCCAAGTATGACTAGTTAACAATTAATTTTTTTGCAGGGATGCTTACATGTCATCGATAAAAAAGATTTTGCTCACCAAATTAGGAAAATATTAATAAAAATAATGTTTGAAAATGATCAGTTAAGGATACAAAAGGTTTTGTCCCTTATTAAAATAACATATGAATTTGTGAATCTTAATTTCTCGCTTGTAATTTCTTGCTTGTTTTAAAATTATAATAATTCATTTTGACTTAGTAAATAGGTAACTAGTAAATTAAATCAATGTCATTAATCCAAAACAGCCTGTAAAGAAAAAAGAGGTTGGAACATTTATTCTTTAGTTATTGTAATTAAGAAAAAAACGAAGTTTATGAAATAAACATTGTATAAATTAATATTATTTGCATTATTAATAATTTATTAATTTTAAAATATTTATTATTGAAACTTAAGTTGAAGTTATAAAAATAATATAAGATTAATATATCCATATTTTTTGGTATATAAAATTTTAATTAATTAGAATTGAGGTTGGAACATTTGATCTTTAATTAGTGCATTTAAGAAAAAGATGGTGTATACCTTAGCATCCCACTTCCACCGAGCACGTATTTGTACATCTTGAAGATATTCGAGTACATGCCCTGTGAAAGTGGCATGTTAGGACGATCACATCTAATCATTGCAATTTTTTTTCACGCATCACACGCATGTCCAGAAAACCAAGAATTATTTTCAACCCTTTTTATTCATAACATTTACGGTCACAAGTGTCACGAACATTAAACACATCATCAAAAATTTCAGTAATCATTTGGGCCCATTGCAAATACAAAACGTATTATTACATACTGAATTCACGTATACATTGTATAGAATTCATATATACATATTCAACAGTTGCAGAAAACAAATCTTAATACAAAAATGATTGAAGACATAAGCAGATGCAAACTGATACCGACTCCTAGCTCATGTCAAAATTTGGTGGATATACTCCAATTTGTTTAACTAGATATCTCCTCTAAGCCTGAAATACAACGTTGCAATTTTGACGAGTTTTGCGAACTCAGGGAGTGAACCATCCTCGATGGACTCACTCATAGCAACACAGAACATTTCACATGTTCATATTCACAAACAATTCACATAGTCAGAATTTGCACATCATTTTTCAACCTTCAATTTCGGAACAGTATATATATCTCATTTCAATTATTCATTTAATACACATCAATTTATTTATATGCAATGCATATGTGACTCACTTTCAGTTGTTACTTTGTTGAGACCGAGTGCCTTTTTTACCATCTGGTATCCTTTGTGGATACCGAGCTCATTGATAACTGTCTTGTATCCTTTGGAGATACTGGACTCATTATACATAGTGAGCCTTTGACTCTTAATCACATTCTGAACTTTGAGCTCTTTTCGTTGGCTACTCCGGTCACAACTACCTTTATCTGATTATGCATATCATGTATTGAAATGCATGAATTCACATATATGCAGTCAATCACATTTATTCAGTACACATTCACTTTTTTGCATTTTCATCGAATCTGTGTCCGGCATTCAACAAAACGTTGAGAACACTTGTTTCTCTCTCATTCACATTCAATGAAGCACTTCCAATAATTTCACAATTATCAAACTCCTAGGACTATTAAGGTCTGGAATTATTTCAAGTACATCATAATCAGTTCAATACAGAAGTTTAAACAGAAATAATCAATCAATGTGAGATCATCTAGGTTGACTTACAGTATGCTCCAAATTAGCATTTGCTTTCACGATCTGGAAATGTCTGGACACTTACTTTCAATCCTATGTATCAACTTCATGCAATACACATATTGTGCACACGTTACTAATTTGTACAATCACATAAACGTTCAATCGTACACATATGTATATGTGTAATGTATAATGCATGCTCAATTTGACTATTCCAAGTATGTTTCTTTAATC
>JAOQMS010040971.1:0-14094 GCA_027563885.1 Erythroxylum longipes
ATAGCAGATAAAGAATACTTTGTGAAAGAGACCTAAAGAGGCTTTGGAAGTGTGAAATAATACTTGTAAAAGTTGAAGGAGAACCAGTATAAATCGTCGTATCATATTCTCTAACCCTTATCTTTTTAATTTCATGTTGTTAGAAGAATAGATACTATTTTCGCTGTTGTATTACTCAAATGAATTAAGTGAATTGTTTTGTAAATTGTCTTAATCTTTCAAAAAAATCAAGAAGTTTTTAAAGATTTCAATCTTAGACGATTTATCACAATTCAACCCCCCTTCTTGTTTATTCTTACATATTACATGATTTCTATAATAACAAGTGATTTACTTCATGTTGCATGCTATGAGAATGTTTCACAGGTGGTTTGGCTCAGAAACTTGATTTCTATTATGGTTAAGATAGTAGTTAGAACCATTTGTTTGTACTATGATAATCTTGCTACTGTGTTGTTTAATAACAACAATAAAAATATCCCAGGGCCTAAGCATTTGGAGGTCAAATACTTGACCATAAAAGAGTTGATACAAAAAGGGGACATTGAGGAGGAGCGTTTAAAGACTGAGAAAATATTAGCTGATCCTTTAAATAAACGACTTCTCCCACATGTGTTTGAAAGACATGTATATAGTATGGGTGTATTGAAGTCTTTAAACGCTTATAGTTAGGGATTATTATATATGTTTGCTCCTTGTATGTTTATATATTTTGATGTATTATGATAGTATGGTTGTTATTAACAAATATGATCGTCATTTATCCTCAGTCATAATTATTACTAAATGTTGTCATAACACATGTCAAAGTCTTAAGGTCTGTGTCGATCTTAAGCATTTTAAAAGTCATTGAGCATACATATTGACCTTGAGTCTATGTCATTAGGACACATACATTTTAATATATATATATCCATGGATTTTAACATGACAGAGGGGGATAAAAGTTTTTAATTCCATAAAGGTGTTCTCTAATGCAGTTTAATATTTAGTAAGAGAACATAAAAGTTTTCTTTAATACAATTTAGCATTTAGTAAGAGAAAATAAGATTTCTCTGATGTAGTTTAGCATATATAGTTTAGTATAAAGTTTAGAGAAATTGAGACCTACAAATCAAAAGATGATAAATATCAGTTCATACAAGTATCATTCGAGTTTGCCAAACTCCATTTTCTCATTTATATTAGTGAGGTATTAGATATGCATAATTATATTGTACCTAAGTCACACATGACACATGTGTTTGATATTTTTCGATATCGAAAGCCTTGCAGGATGGAATGATGGACTTTCATTATCTTTGGATCAAATGTTTTGTTTTAAACTAGGTGCCAATTTGGTAACATGGCTTAACCGTGTTTTCAAATTGGTTTTAAACTTGAGTCAATAACGTAATTGATTATTGTCTAAGGGGGAAATGTTAGAAAGTTTCCTATAAAGGTGGATAACAATTAATTGCATTTTATTAGTCTTTCAATAACTTATCGGTTAAGTTACATAATTTGATCATGATAAAAATAATAAAGTGGTCCAATAAATGATCTAAGCTAAACGACCGAAGTTCAGGAGGAAAATAGACCCTGATCAGTGTAGACATGACCTATATTAAGCCCATGATAGAGAGACCCAATATAGATACTATATATAGAAGGTTAAGATCTAATGCAGTTGTTGTAGCAAATCGTGAACGTACAGATGTTTGACCCATTCGGAGGTTCACGTAAACAAAAAGCTACAAAAAGACTTTAATGCATTGTGATGAGCAACTCTCGCGAAGATCTCGGTAGATTCGTGCTTGTTTCGGCTTCGGAAAGTTCCTCCAAAAGTTATGAAACCTAAAGCAGGTATTTCCACATTTCTTCATTATTTTGCTTTTACGTTCGATCCAGAATACGTAACTAAAGCTCATGTTACGTGTTACAGTGGAAAGTACACAAGGGCACATGGCTATTTTGTTTACTTACCTAGAAAATGAAAAGTATTTTATTTTAATAAATAAATCTTATCATTTAATTAAACATTTTTCAAAAATATTAATAACATATCGGAGTCTTTTCAAATGATATTTTAACTATATTAATCATGCACTATTTGGTGAAATTCACTATCAAAAGATGAGTCGTTGCTTGCAAATTTATTCGAAGACTTTTTCCCTTTATTACTATAACGAAAAGTCAACGTTTCCTGCGCCTACTACATTGACTCTTAGATAGCCTCATTTTCCATTCATCTTTCAAAACTTTGAAATTTCAGTCATTGATCAAAAGCAATTTCCAAGTTTTTTTTTTTCGCAAGTGGTTAGATATCAAGTTCGTCCACAATTTCTAACTTGCATTTCGATTCAAAAAAAATTTATATTATCAATATGATGTGCCTCGAGACGATTATGAGGATGTTATAAGTGTCACATAACATTCAGAAATCCATATACACACAAATAGTACGAGAACAAAAGTTAGACCATAACAGAGTCATCAGGGTCTTGTAATTTGTGAGCAAAATGGATGCACACAAGGTCTTTGTCCCTCTCGTTCTTTGCCTGATTCCTTTATTGTTCATTGTTCCCTTCTCATCCTCGGAGGTAGTTTTACCTCCGGCAGCTTTCATACAAAGCACTGCAGAAAGCATAAGGCTTTGTGAGTGTCTCTCCACCTCTTAAGTGACAAATCATCTATTCTCATGTCTATGACTCTCACCATCATATTGATCTTTACGCAACATTCTTTCCTAATTTGTTTCCCCTTTAACCTCGTGTAATTATGTAATCTTTTGTTTTTGTCTGTTTTCTGCTCACTTAATCTGTTTTCCAAACAAAGGTTAACAAGAAGTAAATCTGTTTTATGTCAATCACGAATCAAGAAGTAACTGGGAAGGATATCATTACCAATTTACGTATGAAATACATAAAAGACTCAATTCAAGCACTATACCATTTTAGAAACTCGATGCAAATTTCTTGATCAAGTCTCTCACGAAACTTATGTTTCTGTGTTTTCAATAATGGTAACTGATGATGAAGATGGGATGAGCATACAGCTGGAGAGTATAATAAGAGCAAGAAAAATTGGAGGTCATCCGTCACCAATAGCTCCACATTGCGATGGACCAGCTCCGTCTTGTGGACATGGACACAGATGAAACCCAGCCATTAGTTTCCACCATTTCACCAAGTTCAAACCAACAGCGCCTCGAGCTTCCTACTGGCTTGCGGTGAATATATATATTGAAAAGGTATTATACATATGATTGCTAGCTATATATTGTCGTCTCATTTGATGCGAAAGAAATAAGAATAATGTTCCCTTCCACATCTATGTCTTTAATCCATAAACTATTACTGAAATATATTACTCGCGTATATTGTCACACCTTAATCAATCCAATACCAGCCAAATCATTAAATTTCTCCAAAAACAAATTAAGAATTTGACTTCAAAAGGGTAAATTTCTCCTTAAAACTAGTGGAATTAGTCAAAATTTTTAAAAAGTTATTTCTAAGGATTCTCCCTCTTGAATTAGATAATATTTTGGGAAATTAAAATCGCCGATGTTCTCGTATCACCATTTCAAAGTGGGATAATTTCATAGTGTACAATTTTGATGCAGATTATAGGAAACTAGAATCAATAAGGCCACTTAGAATAACAACAAGTATCATTAAGTTATCAAGAGTAAAAAATACCTAACTCCCTCGTGATTTTATTAATTTTATTAAATTTTTTATGTTTTAAAAATTTTAGAAGAGATTCTTATATTTTATGAAAATCTTAAAATCAATCTTTTTATTAAGTTGTTTTATCAATTTCAATTGAAATGATAATTCTTAGACATGTAGTTTTCTTTATGGACAGTCAAGTTTGTCACAAGAAATGAATAAAAATTAGTAAATTACACGAGCAATATATATATATGTATTGATTTATTGATTTATTATATTTATACATCATTATTCATATTAAAATACAATAGTAATTGATATATAATATTAATTTATTTTCTTAAAATTAAAAAGTATTATATTCATTAGTTTAACATGATAGTATCTTAAATTTGTCATTAATTTTTATTTATTAAGTAACAATAACAAATATAATAACTTATTTTACATTTTTATAATCTATTATAATTTATTAATAATCATAATATAATTTATTGATAACCATAATTATTCAACAATAATGTCAATTCAACAACCTAAAGATATAAAAAATTACTTATAACTTACGATGAATTGAATGGTGTCACTACAACAAAGTATACATTTTGCTACATTTTTTTCGCCACGTTATCAAAATCATTAGAAAAAGTAAACATTTTGCGACGATTTTACAAAATCGTCATTAAAACTAAACCTTGAGCGACTAACTAAAAAAGCGTCAGAAAAGATACAACATTTAGCAACGATCTACTAAAATTGTCGCCCATTGTTGAACATTTAGTAAAGATTAAAGAAAATCGTCACAAAATGATCCACAATGGGTGACGATTTTAGGAATTTGTTACTAAATGAACTTTTGGTGACGTTTTCCAGAAATCGTCACCATAATTTATGAAACATTTGGTGAGCGATGCACGAAATCATCACTAAAAGGTTAAGAATTGGCGACGATTATGCAAAATCGTCAGTAAAACGATGTTGGGTTTCTGCTGCGTTTTTTATATTGTCGCTAAAAGTGATCATTTGGTGACGATATTTGGAATCGTGACCAAAGATCAACATTTGGTGACAAATTTTGAAAATCGTAACCAAATGTTGCACATTCAATGACGATTTCCGAAAATCATCACTAAATGTCGACATTTGGTGACCATTTTCCCAAAATCATCACCAAAGGGTTGACATTTACCAAAATTATTAAACCAACATATTTATAATCTATCATAGTTAAGATATGTTTTATTGGATATTTATTTTAAATGTTTACAACATATTGTTGAAAAAGCACACAAAACATAATTTTAAGTATTAAACAGTAGTATTAATTAATCATTAATATTTACTAACATTGCAAAAAATGGTTATAAATTTTTAAATAATTGTATCAATTTAATAATATGATATATGGAGTAGTACAAACTTTTAATTAGAACTTTAACAATTCATTCAATCATAGAACAAGAACAACAACAGTCCACACTCAATAATACGCAGCTTGACCCCTAACTAGTAGAGAGACTATTTGACAAATTCTTACAGATACAATAATAAATCAACTTTAAAGCTGAGCCAGTTGATTGCATTGATAAATGACAATGATATAATTTATTTTTTGGATTCCAAGTGATATGAGAGTCGGTAAAGGTAAATGAGTCCCCAGTGTCTGGATTTCTGAGAAGGGTCCTTGAAAGTTCGAAGACACCAATTGAAACAGTAATAGTGCTTCTCTCAGGTGTAGGATTTTTTACACCCTCTTGCAATAGTTTTTCTGTCATAGTTAAACTTATAGAGGATACAGTGAATGAGTCGCTAGATTTAGTATAGAAGAGAAGTTCGCCAAATGAACTACCAGTACGAAACGGTTTACCTAAAACACAATCAGTATAGAACTTAGATATTGTCAGATTAGTAAACCGTTAAACGAATCGAAATTGGAATGACATGCATACGTGAATGAGAAGATGAAGTCTGTGGAATTCACAAATTTTCCAAAACAACTGATTTTTCTAATCCTTTACAGACTGTTGTGACATAGCTCCCGCCTCCATGAGCATACATATCATCTTCGAGACTCAAGGAAGCTTAAAACAACATGTAGTATATACCATCAAATGTGAACATATATAATAGTTTCATAAAAGGAAATGAGATGTACATAATAAGGAAAGTGACGTTGTTCGGATGATACTAAACACCTTGAAGCAGAAGATCATCCATGGAAGGCAAACGATGATTAGTGTATGAAGTGGAGATTTTTCTGCATTGTTTATTTTTTCAGTAGGGACAATTTTGCCGTACTCCTCTCAACGAAATGAATTAGGCATCCGGAACTAGTCTCCATGTCGACATTCCTTCATTAATAATGTTAAGAGGTATATTCTACAAATGCTGATTTAGATTTAAATGATGATATGTTCAACTCCAATTTCAATGATAAGTGAAAGTAGTCTAGTTTATCACTTATACATCTTCAATGTGCCTAATTATATGAAAGTTACCCTTACTAAAATTTCAAAAATCTATTGTGTAGTTTGTATCATAAGCAAAATTTAGAATTTAAAATAGAATAGACATGACTATGCTCTTGATGTACAAAAATATAGTATTATCTATATTGGGCTATATTACTTCAAAACATAACCATAAAATGCATCAACGATATAACAAATAAAACACAACCATAACAAATAACAAAGATAGACAAACATAAACAAGTAACAAAGATAGACAGTAAATCATCTTCAAAACACAACCAAACACAACTTATACATCAAATGCATAATTAAGAATTCACAATAAACACCTAAAGTATAAGTTAAACTTAACCCAACTTCATTGATGAAAATAGAAGAAAAGAATAATACCGATTCAGTTAATAATGGTTCTTCGACGGTGATGACCACAATACAGAACCCAAACAGAAGAGAAGATTTTGAAAAATGTTGACGGCTTGAACGAGAATGGAGTAGCCTTTTATATTTTTGTCTTTAAAAACCTAATACAAAATAATGTCATTTTTCTTGTTTAAGTAAATGATGTCGTTTATTGTTTACTGTAGTTGTTTGGAAGTATTATTAATTAATTTGCTATGATCTATTGTATTTAGTAGACAAACGTCAGATGTAACGACTAATACATGGTTCGTCACCAAAGCCTGCGAGTTCATAAATAATTTTTGATAAATTTATTTTCCTATTTCAAATAAAACATAATTTGAATTTAAAATTAAATTATTCAATTGAAAACCATTTGTAAATTAATTTGTTGACCATTTAAATAAATTATAATTGACTTACAATTTTCACAAAATTATACATTTTGATTATTATAATTTCAAAAAATGTATTTCAAAAAAGTATACATTTTAATTATTGTAATTTAGAAAAACTAAATTATAATAACTTAACAAGACATTGTAATATAATTAGAAAACTATTTCTATCAAATTATATTTAAAGATTAGTCATTCCCAAAAATTAAGCAAATGAAGAACAATTTCATATATAAGTGAGAAGATTAATTTAACAATTTGTATGATGTATTAGGAATATCTCAGATATATTAATCAATTAAGATAATTAAGAAAGTAAAGAGATTGCTTCACGTTTGGGGGATGATGTGGAAATTTGGTAGCAAATTGTCTATCATTTGCGACTAAGTATGGTGGTTAGTTGCGGAAATGGTCTTATTAATTTAAATTTCCCCATTTTATTTTTTATCCACCAAATTAAAAATCTAGATTATTAATTCCCAAAAATTAAGCAAATCAAGAACAACTCCATACGTAAATGTAAAAGACGAAATTTTCATTTTGTTATTGGTAATAGGAAAAACTCATATATGTCAATCAACTAAGAAAATTAAGAATGTAAGGAAAATGCTTAGATTTTTGCGACGTTTTGTATAATTGGTAGCGAAATTGGAGTGATAGGTGACTAAAGTTTTGAACATTGGAAAAGGTAAAATGTTTAGTATTGGTGATGATTTATCAATTTGGTAGCAAAATGTTGTACATTTTATGACGCTATCTTATTTTCATAGCAAAATTTTAACATTTGGCGACGAAATGTAGATTCGTCGCTAGTCGTTTTCCTTATATTAGCGAGAGTTATGGAATATGGTAGGTTAATGTTGGGCATTTGACGATAAATATATATTTTGTCGCCAAATGTTGCATCTTCTCACCTAATTTTTTTTTTGCAGTTGCAACATTTGGCTCAACGATAGACGACATCATCGCACCATTTGAAAAATTAAACCCGAAGGCCCTCCCTCCCACCCCTCCTCCTGTGTTCTTTCTTCCTCCTCTCTCCCCGGTGATTTTTTTCCCCTTTCTGCTCTCTTCGTCCGTTGTTTTTTGAAGTGAACAAGCTTATCTTGGGTTGTTCTCTATCGTCTCCCTACAGTTATACTCAACCTGGTAAGTAGTTCTTGGATTTGTTTTGGGTTTTTCATCTTCAAACTTAGGATTTGTTGTTGAGTTGTTTGTATGGATTGATATTGTTTATTGTTTAATTTGATATTTGAATGTGTTAATGATGGTAAAGAAAGTGCATGGATAGAATGAATGGTTAAATTTTCAGTTAAGTTATGTTATGCTTATAAGGTGTTTGATGAAAGTCCTCTGGGGTTTTAATTGTTCTGTTTTGATAGAGAATGAATCACCTATATCACTTCTAAACTCTTTCACTAATGAAGTTTTCAATTTCTAAGTAGCCTATTGTCCATGTTAAAGGATCGCTTGTCAAAACTTGAAGTTGCACTTTTAAGTCAGATACGTGAGTCACCTGCTACTACTTACTAGGCAATGTTTGTTTACTTCAATTTGAAGGCCCATTCTTTGGTAATTCACTTTGGATACTTGCACAGCTTCTGGAAACAAGGAACTTCTGTTAGTGAACTTCAGTGAAAGCTAGGAAGTACAAATACACTGCTAGCTTTGAAGCAAAAAAAGGTAATGGATTTCATATTTTGCTACCTGTTTAAACTGAGATAAGATGTCTTTAGCAACTAATAGAGCTACCTTGTCTTCATTTCTGGTTTTCAGGTTGATAAGTTGGTTGCAGAAAACACAAACATATTCATGTATCATTCATCTTGTTCGAGCAATTAGAGAGGTCGAAGCTAAGTTTGAGAGTTTGAAAGGTAAATCTTTGAAAAGTTTTTCCATCCAACAACTTCATTCCTATGGCAATATTATTATGAATATTCATTATTGGGAAGGCAGCTTCATTGCTTAAGTCTATAGTATTCTTTACTTAAGCATTGTTTGAAGTCTATATATAGGCATTGACATGTGTAGCATGCTTTTTGATACTCAGAGTTCTACTTATGTTAAAGAATTCCCCTTTTAGTTTTTAATGGAAAATATTAATTGCATTTTAGAAATAACGACACCATTTTTTAAGGCTACTGATGTTGTGACTGAAGTTGAAGATGTGGCTAATACGATTGAATAATTGGACTTAGTTTTTAATTACAACTTTGCATTTCCTTGTATCCTTTATTAAAAGTTTGGTTATTTTTGTTTGGTACATGAAAATTTTAATTTAGAGGGAAAATTTTATGTTAAAAGTTTTGAGTTCATTATAAGTTGAATATTAGTTGGTATTGTTGATGTTCAAAGCTTTTAGCATTGGATATTTATTAAGGATGAGGTTACTCACTAACAGCTTAATATAAACATAATTGCAAACAACATCATAAAAGCTGAAAATATAGTTGTCTATAGAAATAAACACACCTAACAAATAACTATAGTATAATATCAAAGTTGATAAAGTTTATATCCTTCAACTTTTATACAAAATAGAGTTAGAAAAATAGTTATAAATACTAGAATACAAAAATAGTTATAAAAATAGTTATAAATACTAGAATACAAAAATAACTAGAATGCTTGAAGAAAACCTATAATAATCAAACATTGAACATCAATGTCCATTTTTTGATTGTCACTATTATTAAAACAGTAATTATCAATTAACTACCAACTATGAACATCATTTTTAGAGCAAGAACAAAAGTAAATTCTTTTTTCATTCTTTCCTTTAATCCTAACAAAGGTTTACTTAATGTAAGTAAGCAATATTATATCTCATACAATATAATATATAAAAAATAAAATCAACATAATTTTTTCTTTATAATGACGACTTCCAACGTGACCCATTAATCTATTACAACAACAGCTCATGTGCATGTTAAGAAAAAAAAACACTAAGACATTATCTTATTCCTACCCAATGGCCAATATACCAAAAGAAAAGAGAAAAAAGTCAAATAACAACTTATTATTTGTTCTATTCATTGATCTACATTTATTATTTGTTCTATTCTTTAGAATGATTATGTGAATAGAGTAAGATCACAACTTAATTAAGACATTTTATGAATAATGTCTACATTATGCCATTGATCTTCAATTTGATATTTGTAGATTCTGTGTTCCTCCGTTTGATTGGAGCCAATGCAAGTTGAATTTGTGTGGCATCTTCAGGTATATTCTCCCTGCCCACTACATGTTCGACAAAAGCAACTGTTGTTAATGCGAATTAGTAGTAACCATTATTGTTATTTCGAATAATTAGTAATCATCTTACTAATTAGCTTGTTAATTAATTGTTTAATATATTAGTTGTCATTTCATTTTATTGTATATTGTTTACGTAATTGGTACGTATGAACTGAAATAATGTTATTAATTACATAGTTTTTTTTAACGTAATAGTAAATGAAAAATGCATGTAATAGCTCAGTTATCTTCTTTTATTGTATAGCTAAATGGATAAGGGTTGGATGTGTCATCGAAAATGGTCAACTGAATACGTAGAAGGAGTAAAGAGTTTCATGTAATTTGTAAAAGATCAAATGGGTGATGAATGTAGTATTCATTGTCCATGCACCGATTGCTTAAATGTGGACTTTCAAAGTCAAGATGTGGTGTATAATCACTTATTGATCCAAGGCATAGACAAATTCTATACTCTATGGCTTTATCATGGTAAATGTAAGGAAGCAAGTTATAGTAGAAGTGGTGGTACGTGTTATGATGACAGTTACAATAATGATGTTGATGATTGTGATGTGAATGATGATGGTGATGATGAGATTGGTGAGATGTTAGACAATTGTCGGAATTCTATGGAGAGTATGAATGAAACAGGAATGCCTAACATAATTGGTAGTATTGCAGAAGATAATTTTAGGAAGTTATTGAATGTTGCTTAAGAAAAATTATACCCAGGATGCTCTAATTTCTCATAACTATCATTTGTTGTGAAGTTGTTGCATTTGATGGTTTATAATAAATAAAGTAACAAGTCCATTGACATGTTAAATGACTTACTGAACAATGCATTACCTATTGGACACAAGTTGCCGAAATCTTACTTTGATGTGAAGAAACTGTTAAGGGTTCTTGGATTGGGATATATTTCAAATCATGCTTGTAAGTATGATTGTGTTTTTTTTAAAGGAAAGTAAAGATCTTCAGGGGTGTCTTATTTGTGGTACATCAAGGTGGCTTCAGGGGTGTCCTATTTATGGTACATTAAGGTGGCTTCAGGGGTGTCCTATTTGTGGTACATTAAGGTGGCAGGTGGAAGATGGGAGAGGGAAAAAGATACAGAATAAAATCCTTCGATACTTTCTTATTAAACCACAATTACAAAGACTTTTTATGTCAACAAAAACATCCACAGATATGAGGTGGAATAAAGAGAAACTCATTGATAATAACATTATGCGTCATCCGGCAAACTCAATGGCATGGAAAGCTTGATAGAAAGTTTCTATGGTTTGGACAAGATTGTCGTAATATTCAACTTGCATTGGTCTCAGATGGATTTAATCCTTTCGATAATATGAGTAATTCATATAGCATGTGGCTGGTGATTCTAGTCCCATACAATTTACCTCCATGGAAGTATATGAAGGAGCCTTTTAGGTTGTTGTCTTTGCATATTCCAAGACCTACTGCTCCTGGCAAGGACTCGATGTATACATGCAACCATTAATTGATGACTTAAATGATCTATGGGAATTTGGATTAAAAACTTTTGATGTTATTAAAGGCAGAACGTTTGCAATGCATGCTGCTGTTTTGTGGACTATAAATGATTTCCCAGCTTATGGGAATTTTTCTGAGTGGAGCACTAAAGGGTATATGGCTTGTCCTATGTGTAACCATCAAACATATTTAAAAGGATACGAAGTAAAATATGTTACACGGGTCATCATCGTTATTGGAACATGGGCATAGAAGAAGTAAACAGTTTAATGGAACAGTAGAGTTAGGTGAAGCTCCGATGTAGTTTTCTGATGATGATATTATTTACCAGCTGTCACATTTGGGTGACATTATACCTAGCAAGCACCCAAGTAATAGAAAGCATAAAAGAAATGATCGGGTGAAGCTCCGATGCAGTTTTCTAGTGGTGATATTGTTTACCAGCTGTCACATTTGAGTGACATTACACCTGGCAAGCACCTAAGTAATAGAAAGCGTAAGAGAAATGATCTCAAACTGAATTGGACAAAAAAAAGCATATTTTTCAACTTGCCATATTAGAAGGAATTACTATTGAGGCACAATCTTAATGTCATGCATATTGAGAAAAACATTTAGGAGCCCATTTTAGGGACTGTCATGGGAATTGATGGGAAATCCAAAGATACTATTAAGGCTATACTAGACTTGGAAGACATGAATATTAGAAAGGATTTGCATTTGAAAAGAAGAGATGATGGATCATACTTTATTCCCCCTTTTTGTTACAACATGTCAAAAAGTGAGAAACAATCATTCTATCAGTTCCTCTTATCAGTCAAATTTCCTGATGGGTATGCATCTAATATAGGTCGTTGTGTGAATGTTAAAGAGGGAAAAGTGTCAGGTTTGAAAAGTCATGATTGTCATGTACTTGTGCAACAACTACTTCTTATTGGAATACGTGAGTGTTTGCCAAAGGATGTGTCGGTTACTTTGGGTCAAGTGGGAGAGTTTTTTAAGCAATTATGTTACAAGACACTTAAAGTTGAAGAGGTTGATAAATTGGAAAAAGACATAGCATTGATTCTATGTAAGCTTGAACTATTATTCCCGCTATTTTTTTTGATGTTATAGTTCATTTGGCAATTCACTTACTATATGAATCAAAACTTTATGAACTGGTTCAATTTCGATGGATGTTTCCAATTAAAAGGTAATTCATATTAAATTCAATAAGTTTTTACTATGTTATTTCTTCGTAACAATTCCTAAGTTTATAACTGTTTATGATCAGGTTTTTATGCTCTCTTTAGCATTATGTACGTAATAAAGCTTGTCTAGAGGGGTCTATTGCAAAGGCTTATTTAGCAAATGAATGCTTGACTTTTTGTTCAATGTACTTAACTGATGTGGAGACAAGATTTAATAGACCAGAACGTAACTTTGATTTTCATGACGATAGTGGGTTGTCTATTTTCTCCCAAAAAGTTAGGCCATTTGGTGTGGGTAAATATATGGAGTTAACTAAAGATGAATTCAAGACCGCCCATTGGTATATTTTGAACAATTACGAGAAATTCGATACATACATGGAGTACATATATTCCTTTTTATTCAAACAATCATATTACAATTTTCTTCATTCACTCTAATGTCTTACTGTCATTGTCTTTTTTAACTAGAGAGCACAAAGACACAATTCGCAGCAAAGGGATTATTAATGTTGAAGAAAGACATAGGCAGAAGTTTGTATCATGGTTTAGAAATCAAGTAAGTTTCATATTGATTACATATTATGAAAATATGAGAATAAGTCTCATCCTCATATTTATTTTAAATTTGTTGTATAGATGATACGGTTACAAAACTGTAACGTGTAAGAAGCTATAACAACATTATATAGTTTGACATGTGAGCCTCATATTTGTGGGAAGAAATACACAGGTTGCATTATTAATGGGGTGAGATTTCACATAGAAGATCGAGATAGTTGAGTTAGAAGTCAAAATAGTGGCGTTGTTGTTGAAGGATGTCATGACGACGAAATAATTGACTTCTATGTTGTCATCTTTGAAATAATAGAGTTGCATTACATCAAAGATAAGAAGGTTGTTCTACTTAAATGCAAATGGTTTGATCTAACTGATATGAGAGTAATCAGGCATATTACTAGTATAAATGTTAGTAAGACATGGTATGATAATGATCTGTTTGTCCTTGTAAGTCAAGCCAAACAAGTTTTCTACATCAACTGTTGGACCCCAAATTTTTTTAATTATTATCGATTTATTTGTTTAAATTTGTATTTTTTATTTTTTATTTATTTTAATTACGATTTGTTTGTTTAGTTATTATCTTAGAATTAGGTCATTAAATTTAGTAAGCATGAATAGGAATTAGGGTTATTAATATAGAAATGTTAGAATTAGTTAGTGTATTAGA
>JAOQMS010041030.1:0-14091 GCA_027563885.1 Erythroxylum longipes
TATATAACGCTCACACAAATAAAACCAAACTCTTTTGTTTTATTAATAATAAATATTTTCATTACAAAACTGTAACTTAAGAAGATAAAGTTACATGTAAATACACTTGCTTTCCAGGGCACTATATTTACATAACTCCAACACTTTGGTGGGAGAAATAGCTTGTTGATATGGTTTCTTGGTACCTTCGGCAAGAAAACAACCCATTGTTAGACATTCAATCAAGAAAACAACCATTGGAACACCTTTAGTAGGAAAAATAACATGTTGGCATGGTCCCTGTGTATCTTTATTGAGAAAACAGTCCACTGGCACAACTTTGATGGGAAAAATAATTAGTTGACACATCTTTGGTGACAAAAATCATGCATTGGCTAGATCACTAGGCCAGTTCGGTGAGAAAACAGCTCCTTGGCACTTCTTCGGTGGGAAAAAGACAACTAGTTCTTAGAGTTGCTAGGTAGCTATGGTCAGAAAATAGCTAGTTGGCATAATTTGATGGGCAAAATAGCCCATTGACATAAACTCAATGGGAAAAACAACCTGTTGGCATAGCTTTGGTGGTGAAAACAGCCTATTAGCACAGTATTAGGCCACTTCGACTAGATAACGACTTGTTGACAAACCTTCAGTGGGCAAAATAGTTAATTGGCACACATTCGATGGGAAAAAAGACCTATTGGCATATGTTTACTAGCAAAAACATCATGTTGGCAAGGTCACTAGGCCACTTCAATGAGAAAATAGCCCGTTGGCACACCTTCGCTGGGAAAAACAGCTCATCATCATCTTTTGTATGGGAAAAATAACTTATTGGAACAGTCATTATGCCACTTTTGTTATAAAACTACATGTTGACAATCGTTTTGGAAAAATAGTCATTTGGCATTCATTAGATAGGAAAAAAAGCCCATTAGCATACCTTTGCTAGCAAAAATATCTCGTTAGCAAGGTCACTGGGCCACTTTGGTGAGAAACTAGCTCGTTGGCACACCATCGTTGGGAAAAACATCCTGTTTGCAAAAATTCAATTGAAAAATAGCCCGTTGTCACCCCTTGTATGGGAAAAATAACTCGTTGGCACACCATTGATGGGAAAAATAACCCGTTGGGACACCTTTGGTATGGGGAATAGCTTGTTGACATGGTTGCTTAGTACCTTCGATGAGAGAACTACCTGTTGTGATACATTCAGTCGGCAAAATAGCAGTTGGCACACCTTTAGTATGAAAAGTAACATGTTGGTATGGTCCCTGTGTATCTTCACTAACAAAACAGGCCATTGGCACAACTTCGATAGGAAAAATAGTTTGTCGGCAAATCTTTGGTGGTAAAAACTGTCTATTGGCACAATCACTAGGCCAATTTGGTGAGAAAACAGATACTTGGCACTTCTTTGGTGGGAAAAACAATCAGTTCACAGAGTTGCTAGGACCTACGGTGAGAAAACAACTAGTTAGCAAAACTTTGATGAACAAAACTGCCCATTGACATAGACTCATTGGGGGAGAAAAGCCTGTTGGCACACATTTGGTGGTAAAAACAACCTATTGGCATTGTCATTTTCCTCTTGGGTTAGAAAATAACCTGTTGGCTAACCTTCATTGGGAAAAAATCCTGTTGTGAAACATTTGGTAGAAAAATAACCCATTGGCACACCTTAAGTGGCAAAAACAACCTGTTGGCATAGTCATTAGGCCACTTTGGTTACAAGACAACCTATTAACAAACCTTTGGTAGGGAAAATAGACAGTTACCACATCTTTGGTGGCAAAAACAACCCATTGGCACAATCATGAGGCCACTTCGGTTAGAAAACAACCACCTAACAAACCTTCGGTAGGAAAAACAATTAGTTGATGTACATTTGGTGGGAAAAAAAGCCTGTTGGCATATTTTTGGTGAGAAAAATAGCTCATTGGCACACCTTTGGTGGGAGAAATAGCTTATTGTCATTGATGCTTGGAACATTCGACGAGAAAACAACCCTTTGTCAAACATTCAGTCGGGAAAACAGCACGTTGGCGCACCTTCAGTGGGAAAAAAAACATATTTGCATGGTCCCTGGGTATCTTCGTTGAGGAAACAACCTTTTGGAACAACTTTGGTAGGAAAATAGTCAGTTGGCACATATTTGCTGACAAAAACCGTGTATTGACATAGTCACTGGGCCACTTCTGTGAGAAAAGAGCTCGTTGACAATTCTTTGGTAGGAAAAATAGCCAGTTCATAGAGTCTCTAGGCATTTATGGTGAGAAGACAGCCAGTTGGGATAACTTTCATAGGAAAAATAGCCCATTGAAACATAATTGTTTCTTAAAAAACACATTTCCAAACCCTTTGTGGCAATAGCCTATTGGAAAAAACTTCAATTAGAAAACAACCTAGTAACAAACCTTCGATGGGCAAAACAGTCAGTTGGCACATCTTTGATGGCAAAAACCATACACTGGCATGGTTGGTAGGCTAGTTCGGTGAGAAAACAGCTTGTTGGCATTTCCTTAGTGGGAAAAACAACTAGTTTGTGATGTCACTGGGCACCTAAGGTGAGAAAATAGTCAGTTGGCAGAACTTTGATGGGAAAAACAACCTATAGACACACACTTATTGGGGAAAAAAGCGCGTTGGCACACCTTTGGTGTTAAAAACTGCCAGTTGGCATAGTCGTTAGGCCACTTTAGTTATAAAACAACCTATTGACAAACCTTCAATGGGAAAAACAGTCAGTTGACACACACTCAATTGGAAAAAAAGCCCGTTGGCATATCTTTGCTATCGAAAATATCTCGTTGGCAAGGTTACTGGGCCACTTTGGTGAGAAAACAGCCCGTTGGCACACCTTTGTTGGAAAAAACTACCCATTAGCAAACATTCAGTGGGAGAAATAACTCGTTGGCATGCCTTATGTGTGAAAAATAGCCCGTTCACACACCATCGATGGGAAAAATCACCCGTTGGCATGCCTTTAGGGAAAGAAATATCTTGTTGACATGCTTAGCACTTTCAAGGATAAAACAATTCGTTTCCATACATTCGGTCAAAAAAATAGCCCGTTGGCACACCTTTAGTGAAAAAAACAACATGCTGGCATGGTCCCTCGATATCTTCATTGAGAAAATAGAACGTTAGCATAACTTTAGTGCAAAAAATAATCTGTTGGCACATCTTTGGTGGCAAAAACCATGTGTTGGCACGATCACTGGTCCACCTCAGTAAAAAAAATGGCTCATTAGCACTTCTTCGGTAGGAAAATACTAGTTCGTAAAGTCGCTAGGCATCTTCAAAGAGAAAATAGCCAATTGGCATAACTTTGATGGCAAAACGGTCTGTTGACAGACTCGTTGGTGAAAAAAGCTCGTTGGCACACGTTTGGTGGTGAAAATAACCTATTGGCACAGTCATTATACCACTTTGGTTAGAAAACAACATGTTGATAAACCTTCGGTGGGCAAAACAACTCGTTGACACATACTTGATGGGAAAAAAGCCTGTTGGCACAACTTTAGCAGCAAAAATAGCCTTTTGGCACTGTCATTATGCCACTTCGGTTAGAAAACAACCTGTTGACAAACCTTCGGTAGGAAAAATAGCGACTTAGAATTCATTCCATGGGATAAAATGCCTGTTGGTAAGGTCACTAAGCAGCTTTGGTGAGAAAAGAACCCGTCGGCACACCATCGCTAGGAAAAACATCCTGTAGGCAAACATTTGGTGGAAAAAATAGCACATTGGCACTCTTTGTGTGGGAAAAATGGCTCGTTGGCACATCATCGATGGGAATAAAAGTCCGTTGGCATACCTTAGGTGCAAGAAATAGCTTGTTGATATGGCTGCTTGGCAACTTCTATGAGAAACCACCCGTTGTCATACATTTCGTTAGGAAAACAGCCGTTGGTACACTTTCAGTGGGAAAAATAACATATTGGCGTGATCCCTGTGTATCTTCGTTGAGAAAACAACCGATTGGCATAACTTCGATGGGAATAAAAATTAGATGAAACATATTTTGTGGCAAAAATCGTGCATTGGAATGACTAATTGGCCAGTTTGGTGAGAAAACAACTCCTTGGTACTTATTCAGTGGGAAAAACAACCATTTCATAGAATCGCTGGGCACCTACGGCCATAAAATAGTGAGTTGGCATAACTTTGATGGGCAAAACATCCCATTGACACAGACTAGTTGGAGAAAAAAGCCCATTGGCACACCTTTGGTGGCAAAAATAGCCTGTTGGCACAGTTATTAGGCCACTTTGGCTTGATAACAACCTTTTAACAAACCTTCAGTGGGAAAAATAGTCAGTTGGCACACATTCATTTGGAAAAAAGGCTTGTTGGCATATCTTTGCTAGCAAAAACATCATGTTGGCAAGGTCATTGGGCCACTTTAGTGAGAAAATAGCTCATTGGCACACCTTCGTTGGGAAAAACAACTCGTTGGCACCGCTTTTGTGGGGAAATAGCCTGTTGGCATCCCTTGTGTGGGAAAAACAACCCATTGGCACACCATCGATGGGAAAGACAGCCTGTTGGCACACCTTTAGTGGGAAAACAACATGTTAGCATGGTCCCTGGGTATATTCGGTTAGAAAACAACCCGTTGGCACAACTTTTATGTGGAAAATAGTCAGTTGGCACATCTTTGGTGGTAAAAACTGTGCGTCGGCATGGTCATTGGGCCACTTTGATGAGAAAGCAGCTCGTTGGTGCTTCTTCAGTAGGAAAAGCAAGCAGATCACAGAGCCGCTAGGCTGCTACAGTGAGAAAAGAGCCAGTTAAAATAACTTTGATGGGCAAAACAACCCATTGACACACACTCGCTAGTGAAAATAGGTTGTTGGCACACCTTTGGTAGCAAAAATAGCATACTGGAGCGGTCATTATGCCACTTTGGTTAGCAAACTACCTGTTGACAAAACCTCAATGGGTAAAGTAGTCTGTTAGCACTCATTTGATGGGAAAAAGAGCTTGTTGGCACACCATTGCTAGCAAAAACAAACTGTTGGCAAGGTCACTGGGCCACTTCGGTAAGAAAATAGCCCATTGACATACCTTCGCTAGGAAAAACATCCCATTGGCAAACATTTAGTTGAAAAATAGCCCATTGGCACCTCTTATATGTGAAAAATAACTCGTTGGCACACCATCGATGGGAAAAACGACCCATTGGCACACCTTTGGTGGGAAAAATAACTTGTTGACATAGTTGCCTGGCACCTTCAGTGAGAAAACAACCTATTGTCATGCATACAGTCAGGAAAATAGCCCGTTGGCACACCTTTAGTGGGAAAAACAACATATTGGCATGGTTCCTAGGAATCTTCATTGAGAAAACAGCCTGTGGCACAACTTTGGTAAGAAAATAGTCTGTTGGCACATCATTACTGACAAAAACCATACGTTGACACAATCATTAGGCCACTTCGGTGAGTAAAGAGCTTATTGGCAGTCATTTGGTAGGAAAAATAGAATGTTTGCAGAGATGCTAGGCATCTACAGTGAGAAAACAACCAGTTGGGATAACTTTCATAGTCAAAACAGCCCGTTGACACACAATCATTGCTAAAAAAAGCACACTTGCATACCTTTGGTGGCAAAAATAGCCTATTGGCATGGTCATTATGCCACTTTAGTTAGAAACCAACATAGTGAAAAACCTTCGGTGGAAAAAATAGTCAGTTGGCATATCTTTGGTGACAAAAACTGTACATTGGCATGGTTGCTAGGCTAGTTCAGTGAGAAAACAACTTGTTGGCACTTCCTTGGCGGGAAAAACAGCCAGTTTGTGGAGTTGCTAGGTAGCTAAGGATAGAAAATAGCTAGTTAGCATAACTTTGATGGGAAAATCAACCTATTGACACACACTCATTGGGGAAAAAAGCTCGTTGGAAATTGGTGGTGAAAATGGCCAGTTGGCATAGTCATTAGGCTACTTCAGTTACCACACAACTTGTTGACAAACCTTGGTGGACGAAACAGTCAATTGGCATACATTCGACAGGAAAAAAGCCAGTTGGCACATCTTTGCTAGTAAAAACTTCTCGTTGGCAAGGTCACTAGGCCACTTTGGTGAGAAAACAACCCGTTGGCACACCTTTACTGGGAAAAACTACCCATTGACAAACATTTGGTGGGAAAAATAGCCCATTGGCATGCCTTGTGTGTGAAAAACAACCCGTTGGCACACCATCAATGGGAAAAACCACCCGTTGGCACACCTTTGGAGAGAGCAATAGCTTGTTGACATGGTTTCTTCGTACCTTCAAGGAGGAAAAAACCAATTGCCATACATTCGGTCAAAAAAATAGCCCGTTGACACACCTTCAGTGGGAAAAACAAGATGTTGGCATGGTGCCTGGGTATGTTCGTTGAGAAAATAGCCCGTTGGCACAACTTTAGTGGGAAAAGTAGTGTGTTGGCACATCTTTTGTGGAAAAAACCATGCATTGGCATGATCACTAGGCCACTTCAGCAAAAAATGGCTCATTAGCATTTCTTCGATAGGAAAAAAACTAGTTCGTAGAGTTGCTAGGACTTTATGATGAGAAAATAGCTGGTTGGCATAACTTTGATGGCAAAACAGCCCGCTAACACAGACTCGTTGGTGAAAAAAGTTCGTTGGCACACCTTTGGTGGCAAAAATAGCCTGTTGGCACAATCATTATACCACTTCGGTTAGAAAACTACCTATTGACAAACCTTCGGTGGGTGAAACAACCCATTGACACACACTCGATAGGGAAAAAAGCCCATTGGCACAACTTTAGTGGCAAAAATAGCCTTTTGGCATGGTCATTATGCCACTTCGGTGAGAAAACAACTTGTTCACAAACCTTTGGTGGGAAAAATAGTCAGTTGGAACTCATTCCATGGGGAAAAAAAGCCCATTGGTAAGGTCACTAGGCCACTTTAATGAGAAAACGGCTCGTCGGCTCACCTTCACTGTGAAAAGCATCCCGTTGGAAACATTCAATGGAAAAAATAACACGCTGGCACCCCATTTATGGGAAAAATAGCTCGTTACCACATCATTAATGGGAATAACAACCCGTTGGCACACCTTCAGTGGGAGAAATAGCTTGTTGACATGGTTGCTTGACACCTTCCGTGAGAAAACAACCTGTTGGCACACCTTTAGTAGGAAAATAACATGTTGGCGTGGTCCCTGTGTATCTTTGTTGACAAAACAGCCTATTGGCACAACTTCGATGAGAAAAATAATTAGATGACACATATTTGGTGGCAAAAATCGTGCATTGGAACAACCAATAGGCCAGTTTGGTGAGGAAACAACTCCTTGGCACTTCTTCGGTGCGAAAAATTATTATTTCATAGAATCGATGGGCACCTATGGTGAGAAAATAGCCAATTGGCATAACTTTGATGGGCAAAATAGCCCATTGACACAGACTCGTTGGGGAAAAAAGCCCATTGGCACACTTTGGTGGCAAAAATAGCTTGTTGGCATAGTCATTAGGCCACTTTGGCTAGATAACAACCTGTTGGAAAACCTTCGATGGGCAAAACAGTCAGTTGGCACACAGTCGATGGGAAAAAAGGCCCGTTAGCATATCTTTTCTAGAAAAAACATTATGTTGGCAAGGTCATTGGGCCCCTTTAGTGAGAAAACAACCCGCTAGCATACCTTCACTGGGGAAAACAACTCGATGGAACCTCTTGTGTGGGAAAAATAACCCATTGGCACATCTTGTGTGGGAAAAACAGCTTGTTGGCACACCATCGACGGGAAAAATAACCAGTCGACACACCTTTAGTAGCAAAAACAAAATGTTGGCATGGTCCCATGGTATCTTCTTTTAAAAAAAGCCAATTGGGACAACTTTTGTGCAAAAAATAGTTAGTTGGCACATCTTTGGTTGTAAAAATTGTGTGTTGGCAAGGTCACTGGGCCACTTCAATGAGAAAGTAGCTTGTTGGCGCTTCTTTGGTAGGAAAAACAAGTAGTTCATAGAGCTGCTAGGAATCTATGGTGAGAAAACAGCCAGTTGGAATAACTTTAAAGGGTAAAATAGCCCGTTAACACACACTAGCTGGTGAAAAGAGCCCATTGGCATACCTTTGGTGGTAAAAATAGCATATCAAAGTAGTCATTATGCCACTTTGGTTAGAAAACAACATGTTGACAAACCTTCGGTGGGTAAAACAGTCATTTGGCACTCATTTAATGAGGAAAAAAGCCTATTGGCACACCTTTGTTAGGAAAAACATCTCGTTGGCAAACATTCAGTGGAAAAATAGCTTGTTGGCACCCCTTATGTGGGAAAAATAACTCGTTGGCACACCATTAATGGGAAAAACAACCCATTAGCACACCTTTGGCGGGAGAAATAACTTGTTGACATGGTTTCTTGGCACCTTCAGTGAGAAAACAACCCGTTGTCATACATACAGTTGAAAAAACAATCGTTGGCAAACCTTCAGTGGGAAAAATAACATGTTCGCATGGTCCCTGTGTATCTTTGTTGAGAAGACAGCACGTTGGCACAACTTCGATGGGAAAAATAGTGGGTTGACAAATCTTTGGTCGTAAAAATCATGCATAGGCACAGTCACTGGGCTAGTTCGGTGAGAAAACAATTGGTTGGCACTTCTCCAGAGGGATAAACAACTAGTTCATAAAGTTGTTGGGCACTTATGTTGAGAAAACTGCAAGTTGGCACAACTTTGATAGGCAAAACAGGCCATTGACATAGACTCGTTAGGGAAAAAAGCTTATTGGCACACATTTGGTGGCGAAAACAACCTGTTGACACAGTCATTATGCCACCTTGTTTAGAAAGCAACTTGTTGGCAATCATTCATTGGGAAAAACAGTCAGTTGGCACTCATTCAATGGATAAAAAATCCCATTGACACACCTTTGGTAACAAAAACATCTCGTTGGCAAGGTCACTGGGCCACTTCGGTAAGAAAATAGCCCGCTGGCACACCTTTGTTAGGAAAAATAGCCCATTGGCAAACATTTGGTGGGAAAACTACCCCATTGGCACCCTTTGTGCTGGAAAAATAGTTCATTGGTATAGCATCGATTGGAAAAACAACCTGTTGGCACACCTTTGGTAGGAGAAATAACTTGTTGACATTGTTGCTTGGCAACTTCGGTGAGAAAATAGCTTGTTGTCATACATTCGAATGGGAAAATAGTGGCACATCTTCCATGGGAAAAACATCTTGGCATGGTTCCTGGGTATCTTCATTAGAGAAAAGCCCATTGACACTTCTTTTGGTTAGAAAAATAGTTAGTTGGCACATCTTTGGTGGAAAAAATCGTGCCATTTATTCGGTGGGAAAAATAACCAGTTCACAAAGGTTCTAAGTATCTACGGTGAGAAAACAGCCATTCGGCATAACTTTGACGGGCAAAACATCCCATTGACACGGACTTGTTAGAGAAAAAAGCCCTTCGACACACCTTTGGTGGCAAAAATAACATATTGTCATGGTCATATGTTGACAAATCTTTGGTGGGCAAAACAGTCAATTAGCAGTCATTTGATGGGAAAAAAAGCCTGTTTGCACGCCTTTGCTAGATAAAACAGCCCGTTGGTAAGGTCACTGGGCCACTTCGGTGAGAAAACAACCCATTGGCATACCTTCGCTAGGAAAAACATCACGTTGGCAAACATTTGATAGGAAAATAGCCCCCTGGCACCCCTTGTATGGGAAAATGGCTCCTTGAGACACCATCGTGTTATGTTTATGTAAATATAGTGCCCCTGAAAAGTAAGTGTATTTACATATAACTTAATTTTCTTCAAGTTATAATATTGTGATGAAGATATTTATTATTAATAAAACAAAAGAGTTTGGTTATATTTGTCTGAGCATAATATAACTAGTCATAAGGTACCAAAGGTTCTTTTGTAAGTAATATACATATACATGGAGATGTATGGGAAACATGTATATTGTTAGAATCTAAATTAATTAATTCACAGTCAAATAATCATGTTGGTCGCTTAATTATGGTTTAGACTGTAGTGTTGCGATTTACCTCCATATAAGTAAAAGAATTTATTTCAAGGGAATGATGCGTTTCAAATCATGATACTAGTTGACTATTGGTAATGTCGTTATCAATTGAATATGAAATCGCGTATGTTTTAAACAATAAAGTAGGTCGTTACTTTAATCTTAAAACATACACCTTAACATTCATTTATTACGAACCACAATCTTGATGAGTGGTGAACTCATGTGTGTTTCATCATAATTCTTGACATGATCGTAATGGATTTGTATAAGGTATCAATCTAGTGTCTGCATGTTGGAATTATTAATTGAAACATGCATCAAGGAACATTCACTTAAATAAAGAGTTGATAGTGATACTATAACATCTAAATGTTTTACGAAGATTAGTTATTAAACTGGTGCCAATACTTTGATGGACTAGCTACCCATCAAGTCTTAACACTAGGACTAGATCTTGTGTGCTAATCACCATGTAGAGTGAAACAGGAGATTTAGAAGGAAAAATAAAGATAAGGGCAAAACGGTAATTTTACTTTTATTTTGTGGATGGCTATAAGATGGTTCATAACATAGTTTGCGATCAGACATCGAATTAATAATTTTTGAAACACGATTTCTCATCATTTTAAGTAATTCAAAAGTTCAACTAATTGGCTTTAGTGGAATAACATTTGGTTAATAAATCGGAATTAATTATAATGAGATTAAATTAATTCTTGTCTTATTAGAGAATAACTTATTTAAGTCCAATTAGATTCCACACTTGGCTTCTAGGAAGGTTATTAACAAAAGTAAGAAAAATAAACGAAGGTTATTGGATAGAAAATGAGACAAAAAGGAGAGAAATGGACGAATTGGATTCAAGCTAATAAGACCAGAACAATTTAATTAAGTGGGATCTTAAGCTTATAATTAAATGTTGGGCTTACATTAATTAATTGTTATTTATAAGCCCAAAGGAATATTCAATATTGGGCAGGATTTTGGTTTGATTTGATTAATTAGATTAATTGAATTGAAGCAAGTGTTTTAAAATAAAATGGAGAGCAAAACCAAATTTTACAGTAATGTAGATTTCGGTTTTGTAGCTAAATGGACAATAGCACATTTAACATACAACCTTTTTTTAGTATTCTTTTGATTAAAGAATGAAGTAATGCTCTTCATCATTAACAGGTTCCGTTAATTCATTAATGTTGCATTCTTTTTTATTAAAGAATGAAGTGAATGAAGGGGGTGTTAGGTGGTTGTCCATTAATCCATTTACGTTGCATTCTTTTTCATAAAAGAATGAAGTGAATGAAGAGAGGTGGCTGTCTATTAACTTTTTGTGCAGCCCTCTTTGCATTCTTTTGATTAAAAAAATGACTGGTTGGTTTTAATCTAGGATAACGTACAACTTATTTGATGATGCTTGGCTAATAAACGTGTGCTATGCTAACTCTCTCCACTCTCTCCCAATACTCCATTGGGTAATGCTTTTTCATAAATGGTTTTAGTGGCTGGTTTTTAAAGCACCTTACATGAAAACATTATGATGTTAGATAACGTCCAAGTGATGGACATGTAAGGACAATTGATTTAGCATTTCATGTTAAATGTACTTGAGGTTTTATTCTCTCCAAGATTTCAAAACTGTCTCATATAGAAAAAGAGAAGCTATTCATTTTGTTCTCTTATAGCCGAAGATAGAAAAACAAAGTCTTCAATTATTTTTCTTCTCATTTCCCATAAAAGGATTTTGATAACCAAGTTGTCCAAGGAGAACGCGTGGTAGATCGGATTGGTTGAGTAAAATTACGATCTTATTATTATTTTATTTATTTTCCTTATGCCATATCATGTATGGATCAAAAGTATATTGATTTGGTATCTATGCTCCCACTTCGTTTTGATTTCAGAAAATTTTTTGAAATCTACCATTTAGCCAAACAAAGCATGTTTTTGTTTTCGATCCAACAATTGGTATCAGAGCCGGTTTTATTATGCATGATTCGGTTCCTATGTGGCATAGGTTGGCAATTATATTAAATAATATATTCTGCAAATTTTTTTAAGTGATAAATTTATTTCCTATGTATGTTTTGGTTTGCTCATTTGGATGTCCATAGAAAATCGATTTACCTGTAAGTATTCTTCGATTGGTTTGTAATAAGGAGGGTGGCCTATGGCCATGTTTTTTCCTTGTCTTAATTTCTATTTTCATTTTTTTATAATGTAAAAAATTCTATAATTTTGAATACGGAGCAGCCATGGATCGAAGAAAAGAAGGTAAATGTTTTCGGTTTTATTTTATGTTAATGAAATTTTTTATTTTGATTTAATTATGTTAATTCTTGATTTTTTCAACTGCTAGAAATTTTGTTTTACTATTTACAAATCAATTTTTTTAAATGCCATTAACTCGTTTTTACCAAAAGGGCCCAGTCATACAAGCGAAGAGTTTGAAGTGGAAGATCAAAGCCCAAGAAGAATTTTTTGGGCCTAGAGGCCTTGTAATTTTCTTTTAATTTTTTAGGATGGACAACCAAAAGTAGTTTTTATTTCATGAGCTGAATGGATGAATCGATGCAAATAATATGCAATATTATGTGAATGTATGCCATTTAGAAAAATTGTCAACCCTAGGTTTTTCTATACATTCATTATGTATAAGACATATAATGAAACATTATAGGATGGTTAATAAATTGCGTCTAGACAAGATGGGATTAATTAAAACTTAAAGATCGAAAAAGATCTAGTGGGAGAGGATGTTCATGTGAGAATCCACGGTCTCCATGCGATGGCCCATTTGCATGTGGCAAAGTGTTACTCCCCACCAGAGGATATGAATCCTAGATCTTGCATAGTTTGGGTCTCTTAAAGGATAAGTCTACTCATAGGTAGCAAATGTGACCTCCTACCGAGGCATGGTTTGCAAGTAACTTTAGCGGATGAATCAAATGGTTGCACACTTAACATGGATTATCAATAACCTACCCACTGTAGCTCTGTTGATACATAAATGGACCAAATTATGGCGCTTCTTAAAGAGTTAGGCATGAAGATGCTTGGTAGCTTTTTGAGTGGGAGGGTCCTATTTTTTTAATGGATAAGATGGCCCACTGTCACTTAGTTCTTTATAGATAAGAAAAATAATCGTTGTATAAAGATTTAATTTTTAAAGTTTTGTTAAATCTATCATTATGTATACATGCATTATGGTTTTATACAAAGTTTTAATATTTTTGACTAGTATGCTCATTCTTTAATAATTTATATTTTCAAACATAATCACCACAATATGAATCCACTCACAATGCTCTTGACTAATAACAAATTGGAAAATGGAGGAAAATTTAATGAATGGAGACGTAACCTTGACATTGTCTCCAATATGAACAAATTTCATGGGTATTAACAAATAATGAGCCGACACCTCCAAGTGACAAATCAACTCCTCAGCAAGTCCACCAATATGAGCAATGGCAAAATGCTGATAAAACTGTGAAGTGCTATATTTTCGCTTCTGTCAGGGCAATGTTGCAAAAGCAACTCGCAGGCATGTAAAATGCCAGTGCAATGGTCCATCACCTACATGAGATGTTTGGTGTGAGGACTAGGTTTGTAAGGGTGAAAGCTATCCAAACCTTTCACAATCTCAGACAAAATCCTACTGAACTAGTGCGAGATTACATGCTTAAGGTAATCTCTACAGTTATTGAGGCTGAGTTACTTAGGGCAGAAATGCATGCGGAAACGTAGATGATCATGATCATCAATAGCTTAAAATCATATTTTTGGTCGTTTAAGTTGGACTATGAGATAAATACCAAGGATTACACCTTGAGTGAGTTGATGAATACCCTCTGAAATACAGAGGAGATATTAAATATCAGGGTCAATGGGCCAGAGGCTCATGTGGCATGTTCTTCTAAACCTAAAGGTGTTGTGGGCAAGAAAAAGAAGAACGGTGCAAAGAAAGGGAAGGCCCAAACAAGGGTCAAGGCCTAACACACGAAAAAGAAGCCTAAAGAGTGTTAGTAGTGTGCCCTAGGCCAATGTTCATATGTGACTTTTGTATTGACATTCTAACTTATTAATAATATATTA
>JAOQMS010041080.1:0-14086 GCA_027563885.1 Erythroxylum longipes
TAAATAACAATCAAAATCAAATTTAAACACTTATATATATATATAAGTGTTTAAATTTGATTTTGATTGTTATTTATTTGATTTTTTTGTGCATTAGTGTTTACTAAAGTTTGGTAAATTTTTGGATAAATAACTCTTTTATCTTTATAAAAAAGGGTAGCAATTTGGTAAAATAAACTGAAGGAGAATGATTAATTTTTAGTGTTATCTTAAGAAAGTTAATGATATTATATTAATGTGAGTAATTATTTTTGGTTATATCATAGTAATCTTTATATAAATGTTGACTTTTTTTTCCTAATATAGATTTTCTTGTAAATTTTTTGAGATGGATGAATGTAAGGTGGGCTAACAATTCATATTGCCCTAAAATAATAAAATATTTATGTTTGATTTTACCCTTATTTATCCCACATCACATAATATTTTTTATCATAAAAAGGGAGAAATTATTGAAATAAGGAAGGTTACAGTCCATATTTTGATGATAATAGAAAATAGGTACTAGTAATGAATTCGTTTTTTATGAAAAAGTATGAACATGAAGACATCAAAGAAAAGTTAGAGTTTAAGTCGTTCATGTGAAGAAAAAAATAAAAATCAAGGAAGAACTAGAAATACAAAGTTGTTAATGAACATGTAACGTATCTTATACTTCCTACTTGATCACCTTGGTATTTTAGAAGATCACTATGCATAAAGACAATCATTTTATTTTATTACATGATTCTTTTCAATCATCAAGAGGAATTAAGATTTCAATATCAAAGAAAGCCTTCTTAATCCTTGAAACTTTTTTGGAGAACATTTGTAGAAGTGTTCAAGTCAATTTTATATTAAGAAAATTAAGTTTGAGCATTTGAAGATGTTGACGTCATGATTTTAGGTGTATCAGTCGACCTATATAATTTAGTAGTCAATAATGTAGGTTAAAGTTATCAAAACTTGTGAATTAAAAGTCTGTAGGGACATTGCTACATTAGTTGATCAATATTTCATAATAGGTGACCAATGCCCCAAATACTAATGAACCTATATATTCAATGTAGATTGGTCAACTAATTTACTACACTAGTCAACCAATACACCAATGACTAGTTCTTATTCCTAATGGTTAGTTTAACACCAAACCCTATAAATACTTATTTTTTAATTGATTTAGATATAAGAAAATATTTGGTTGTTTTAGAAATGCATTTTAAAGGGTTTTACAAATATTTTGATCATTTATTGTTGCATTTTAAAGTGAATGAGCCTTTAAGGTTATCAAAGTGTTAAGCAAGTTCTTTTAAGTTATAATTTCTTTAGTGAGGTTACTCTTCGCCTTAAAGAAAAATTATAAGAAGAGTTCCTCTTTACTCATAGAAAACAAGATTGCTGAAAGAAGGTTCATTTTTACCTTATTAAAAGAAGAGACTTAGTAGAAATTTTAAGAGGTTTCTTCAAAAGGAGATGTAGGTAATGGTTATTTATCAAACCACAATAAATTGCTCTACTTTTCTTCATCCCTATACTCTTTAAATTATTTTTTAATTTTTTAATTGATTTATATTAGGCTTTTTTTCATCATATACTGATTCTTTTTCAATTTTAACCATTTATTAGAAAATTTTCCCTTCTCTTCAGTGTCATTACTGACCAATAATTTATGTGAAATATTTGTTAATATTATTAATCCCGACTTAATTATTCTAACTGTTGCATTTGACATTAATTTACAGATGGATGATACCAGAAAACCTTCTTATGAGTGGACTGCAACTTAGATATTAGAAGTTGTATGAGATACTAAAGATATGGTTACATATATTCTCTATTGTTAAGGTAAAACCGTTCTTCGAAATTTACATAACTAAATAAATTTTTGGAGATTTTAATTTGATAAAAATACAAATGAATCTGCTTGATATCATAAGATTTTGAATTAAGAGAGTAATTTTAAAGCCTAGGAATTTATATTGGTCTAAATTATAAGAACTCTCTAAGTTTAATGAATTATAACTATAAAGATAATACTAGGTGGAGCCCTTATCTAGACATTACTTATAGCAAATTCTCTATTAGATTATTTGCTTTATTATGTTCTTATTTTTTTATTCCTTTGTTTAGATTTTACTTTGTTTTATTAATTATCCATCATCAACAATAAACCTATTTCAATTGTTTCACTAGTTAGTTGTAGGAGAGTATTTTAAACCATTATAGCTTCCTTGTGTGATAAACATTATTCATTGTTATATTACTTATCAATGATATACACACTTACTTTTAAGTTGTGAATGATTATTTAATGATAGGGAAAATTTAAGAGTAGAAAGCACGTAACACTATACTTTTACAAAATGATAATTTTACTTACCTATAATTGATAATATTATTATTAGAATGATTTACAACATAAAACTTTTCTCTTTATTTTACTTTTTCATATTTCTCACCATATTTAAGGAGATGACATTAGAACTTCATATGGCTTAAGTCCTTACATTCATAGATAATAAAGTTATTTGATTTCTCATTAGGATCAAACTTACTTTCTATAATGTCTCTTTTTGTTCACTTTACTCTTTCCTTTGAAGCTTTTAATACCCGATTCTTCTTTCTAAGAGCCATATCTTCTTTTTGTTTTTCTTTAAGCCTTATTTCATAGATGAGGAGAGATCCAATGAGTTCCTCTAATGGTAATGTATTCAAACAGTTGTCTTTTTTGATAGTCATCATTGTAGCTTTTAGAAGAGTTCTAAGAAAATTATCTCATAATCTCAACATTAAAATAGTATTTTCCTAGAATTTTAAAAGCCTTTATAATATCAATAGATCTACTATTCATGTTTGAAATACTCTCATCATTTTTTTAAAAAATAAACCATATTGGTGTGTAAACATGCCCACTTCTATCTTGCTAACCTGATTGATGACCTAATATATGAAATTTAAGGTATCCAAAATTCATATTCTATCTTAAACATTGTAACTTTATTGAACTTATTTCTTCTTAATTCATAAAATAATGTGTTAACGACCTTACTATTGAAGGGGATGATTTTCTTTTCTTGAGAATTATGTTTTCTCTCTTTTTTTTAAAATCCTATCATACATGATTTTGAATTGGAATGAATGAACCATTAAAAACAATTTCATACAAGCTAATGCCTTAAACATAAGAAAAACATTCTTATTTTTTAGTACAAATAATCATCATCATTAAAGAATGAAGTCCTTTTAATGTTTTGACATTCTTGGCTAGATGAAGTTGATGATGCACCTTACTACGTAACAATGATCTACAGTCAAAATTTTATTCAAAATTTGTAATGAAAGAGACTTGTACTGATGCCAATTACTGATCAAATATCATATAAGAGGTGGATTAATTTTTCCTACGTAATTTATTCCCTTAAAAAATTAATGAATAAATCACCTATACGAATATATGGCTATTGCAAATTTATATGATGCAGTCATAAAAACATCATCATAATAATAAAAGAGAATAAAAGAAAGGGAAACAAAAGTGAGTTATATCACCAAAATAATTATTTGCCTATATCTATTTTCTAAGTTACATTTAGGAATTAACAATTGTTTTCCTTTAATAGCTGAAAAAGAACCCTTCATACAACATCTTCTTTTTCACAAATGAAGAGGAACCTTACAATCGTTTTTATTTGTTATGAATGAAGAGTAAATACATTACAACATCAATTGCTCAGTTAATTGATCTCATAAAATAATCAAAATCAATCAAGAACTCTCTTTCTTGCTCATACCAATGAACTATTCTCAATATATGTTTGCACATAGGTACTCAAATACTCTTTTTAGCCTCTTAAGGATCTTAACAACTCTAACATGCCAAAGGTTCTTCCTACAATTCATATGTGATCTATTTATACCTAAAGCCACTTCAATTGATTTTTATACACACAACTAGTCATTATAATAACTAGTTTCTAAGTGCAATACGCTAGTCAATGCTTAACCTTCAGATAGCCAATATCCCTTTGATTGGAGAACTGGCTAGTTTATTCCTTATTAAGACACTTAACCCCTATTATGTGTAGTTTTGCGAAAATATCATTAGCTAGCTAACGTAAACCTTTACAGGCTATTTGGAAACTTTCGAATTAGATTCATTGACGAATTGGATTCAATTACATTTGTGGGATTAAATTAAATTCGATTTACACAGTTTGGAATAAATATATAAATATTAGAATTGAATTCAATTACATTGTTTAGAACACAATAAAATGAATTCAACTATTTCATATGAATTTTTTATCCTTAACTAAAAATAGTATGTAATCAATGTGTGTGTGTTTTATAGTAATTTGTATATTTATGATGTGTACATTTGGAAAAAGAATTTTTAATGTTTTGAAATGAATCGACTTTTCAATTCACAGGCCAAATTGCACCATTTGAGATGTGAATTGAATTCATAAAGAAAATGAGTTTCAATTACATGGTTGAATTCAAGTCATCTCTTTTTTAGCATTCCAAACGCATGAATTGAATTCAATTAGATAAAATTAATGAATTCAATTCAATTCATTAGCCTTTCAAACACTCTCTTAGCTAATAGAATGAACAATACATTTTGTTAGTGAATAGTGCAATTGATATATATTGGTCGATCAATAAACAATCCAATCTTTTTATAATGCCGAATAATACTTATCCATATACTAAGTAATCCCAATGTAATTTATCAACCCTCAAAGTTCTTTCAAATATTTAAAATACTTCTTTAACAAAATCTTGATTCAAAATTATTTTTAAAAGTTCCTTAAATTTTATTTTAAGATTAAAATAATTTTTTAAAGTTAAAAATAATTTTCCTTTTGATTATGAAAAAATGCATTATGCATTAAATATAAAATAATCATGCAATGATAAATCTAATAACCATTGAAATGAGTAGTTTAATGGTATTGATACTTTATTTTTAACCAATTCCATAATATTTTATCTAAACTTTTTTCTAGTAATTTTCATTTTATTTCATTAATATTTTCCGTAATTTTTATTATTTTAAAATCCATTCTTCACCTTTTTTTACAATTTTGAATCATTAATCAAACTTAATAAATTTTATTTAATTTCTTACACATTGTATAAATAAATTCATAGATCTTCACTTGTTTTTATATTTATTTAGATATTTTCATATTCGTGAAATAAAAATGGGATTTTAAAGGAATTTAGGTTTAAGGGGCTTGAAAAACAAAAAGGATATATCTATAAATTAAAAAAAGGTAGGGAATTAGATCCAAGTAATGAATTTTGTACCGTACTGACAAGTACCGACTGGAAGGTACCGTATTAGCTGAAAAATGATACAAAATCACCCTCTTCGGTACCGATTTTGGGTACTGGTTAGTACCAGAAGTTTAGTCTAGTACCAATTGGTATCGGCCAGTATTTAAAATACTTGACAAAAAATTTTAACAAAAATACCCAACCCATACACAAACTCTCTCTCACGTACAAATTGTCACAAAATTTTCTTTCTCGTCTTAACGTTCTCCTCTATTGTTTGTCCTCTCTGACTCTCCCTTCGGCCACCACCGCGATGCCACTACCTGCTGGTCGCTGCTCTACACTACACCTGCTACTCTCCCCACCACGCCTGCTTCTCTACCACCGCGTCTGCTTCTCCACTGTGCCTCCCTTCCACCGTGCTTCCTCTCCCCACCACCCCTGTTGCTCTCCCCACCGCGCCTGGCACCTACTCTCCTCTACCATCACTACTCGCATAAAGTTCAAACCAGTAATTTTTAGATCTGGTTTCTTGACCTGACTCAACCTAAAAAACCAACTCGACCCAACTGAACCGACCTGACCCTAACTAAACCAAATTACAATTTCTGATTTTTTATGTGTTTTGAATTGTTTTCCTGCTCTTGAATTGCATTTGCATTGTGTTTTGGTTGTGTTGTGTCATACATATTTTATGAATGGTTTGAAAGTTGGAATTGTTTGTGTGAGTTGAGATTTGATAAATTTGTATTTGAAAGTTAGAAATATTTATGTAAGTTGGTTCAATTTGAATGTAATTGATAGTGCGTCGTAACGCTAGTCAAAATAAAATAACTAGACTACTACTATAGCAGTGGTAAGTCTGGTCGATCCCACATAGAGTGTGTGTAAAGTTTTTGAAATGAAATTAATCGGTGTTTAGGTTAAGGGTTTTTTATTTTGGAAATAAGAAAATAAAATGAAACTAGACTAATAAAAACAAATGAAGGAAAAACATGCAAAAAATGATAAAAGTGGAGAATTCGGTAGGGACTTGGTTCTTTGGTTCAATCTTGACTTACACCCTAATTAAACATATTCCATTGATTTTTTATTCTCAAAACTCTCCTAGCAACTATTAATCATTGGTTAATAATTAACCTGAGTTTTTCCTTAGGTAGTGTTAATCAAAATACGATCTTTAATTAGACCTAATCATCGAATAACCTAGTATACGATCTCTAGATTTAATTAGGTAGTAGCATTACGAAGTAGGAAAACCGATTAATCAAGGCAAGAACCACATATGATGCATTATTAAACTTAGGTCATGTTATCCCTAATGATTCGAATCATTAGTTGCTACATATGAATTTCAACATAACAACTACGGATTATATCAAAATTCTAGCAATGGGTTTGCAAATAAACGATTCAATCAACGCATTAAAATAATCTTTTCACAATACCTAATTCAATCAATAGAAGATAATATAATCAATACCTAATAAGAGAAAGAAACAAAAAAAACAAAGAAAAAATTTAATCCAGGTCATTGGCGTTGATGTCATCTTCAAACTGGTGTCAGGACGTCTAGCCCTTCATAAGTCTTTACTAACAAAATGCTTCAGCCCCATTAAAATACCTTAGCCGAAGACTCCCCTTCTATGTTGTGCCTCCCCTCTATTCTCTATTGCTGTCGATACTGTGCTATTTGATTTGATAAATTAATTCTTGGTTCACATTTACTGTTCACTGTCTTTAAAACCCTCTTTGTTACTGTGCATTGTGGTATTAACCAATGAAAGCATCTTGCTCCTTCTTTGCTTCCCATCTGCTACGTTGCTGTTTCATGTTGCTCCTTCACAGCTATGTTATCGTTTCATGCATCCCTGGCTGCGACTTTGTTTCTACTTCTTTTGCTACGCTGCGTTCCATTCTACATATCCCTTGCATGCAGATAGTGCACGTGCTGACGTCCATCATGTTGCTGTTGTTTTTGGTCTGTTTTGGGTCTTTATTCCTTCATCGTTTTGTTCATTTGTTGCTTCCATGTATCTGTTGCGTTTTCTTCATATTGTGCATGCATTTGGTCCATTTATTTCCACCACTTGTACATTTCATGCTTTCACCTGCTGCACCATAGCTCTATGGACGTTGCCTTATACAATTTTCATTAATTAACTTATTGCATGGCCACAGGGCTGGCCCTCGGCAAGGGCAAGGTGGGCACTTGCCCAGGGCCCATCCTTATAAATGATAAAATATGAACCATTTTTATCCTTATAAAAAATAAAATAAATTAAAATAGGATCTACTTTTAACCTTATAAAGAATAATAAAAGAGCGCATATTTTGCTTATTTATATTCCTTGTGAGGGCCTAAAAATAAACAAAAATAAGAACTTTTTTTACTTTGCCCAGGGCCTATAAAATATTAGGAATGGCAGTGCATGGCCATTAAATTAACGTAAATTGCATGTAAAATTCCATGCATAATCTTGCGGCTCACGTTCTTTGCATTTTGTGCTTTCATTTTTCATATCTTCTTCTTATCTTTTAATTTTCTTCTTCTTGCTCTAAGAAAACAAGTGAAAATTAAACTTCAAAAATGACCCTAATATCATACTTTCGACTCACTTCCTGTTACCCAACCCTAGAATATTATATACGAGAGATAGTACTGAGAAGTTAGAAAGTGCATTTTATGCTCATGCTTATGCATCATTTAGCACACATACACATTAAATTGATTATTTTACACATTAAAATGATTGTACATGCATTCATTGACATTTTATGGGTATAATTGATTTATAAATGTGATTTTTGATATGAATTGTGGATTATATGTATTGAAAATTGAATTGGTGTGTATAAGTATGGATTTGGGATTTTTAGTGAAATTTAGGAAATATGTGAAAATTTGAGTTATTTTTGGACTAAGAAAAATGCCAAGTGGCAGGATAATTGATAAATAGTAGTAGAAATGAGAGTCAAAATGATAGTGGAAATTTTTGATAAATGACTTTAGGAATTATTGATAAGTGTCATTGAAATTTGGGAGAAAATTGAATTATTAATTAGAGATCAATATACTAGTTATGGACCATAGGAAAGTGACAAGTGGCAGTGACATGTGTCATTACCACTCCTCATATACCTAATATGATTACTTCTAGTGAAAGATAGATATTTTGTTGTCTTTCACTTGTCATCCTCTTCGTGACCTTCTTCTTCTATCTTTCTTCACAATTTTTGATTACCCAGTCTTCATTAATGTTATACCTTGCTTGCATTTATTAATTGTTGCCCCCATCTTATTCTCTCTTTCATTTATGACCAAAGACCAAACCCTACCATCTTTAAATCATGATGTGTGTGTGAGAGAACAAAGCTTGGGTTAAGTGTGATCTTGAAGAGTTTGAAGTTTTTATTAAGTAAGTTATGCTTTAATCTTCATGGATAGTGTTAAATGAAATAACTATGACAAGAAATTGAGATTGAGGATAATGATCATGAAATTGATTCTTTTGTGTTAACGTGGGTGGTAACAATAATAACGAGATCATATTTTAAATTTTTGGTGAGTTAATGTTATGCATGAGTTGTTTTAGTAAGAAGCTATTTCGGAGATAAAATTTAAGAGATGATTGATTTTGAAACATGGAGTTCTAAATATGATGATGAATGGATAAAGAGATAGGTGGAGTCATGTCTTATTTTTGTGGCCCAAGGATTGATAAATCATAAGTTTTAAGTTAAGAAAAAGAGTGCATTTTTGGTGTCTTAAAATGAGCTGAATTAATGTGATAATTGAACTTAAAATGAAGGTGTTAATGAAGTAGAGAATGTGTAGAAAAATCTGTGATGAAATTTTGGCAATAAATTGTTTGATACTAAGAATGAGATATTATGGAAAAACATAGGATTTCATGAATGATTATATGTAGTTGAAGATGCTAAATCAATTGATTAGAGGTTTGATAATTAAATGAAATCAAATTGGCATGTGAATTAGCATGGAATAATGTTGCCTTTGAGATAAAGAATTCTAGAAAATTGGAGTGAACTTGGTGTTAAAATGAGTGTTGGTTTCGGATAAAAATGGAGAAGAAGAAAACATTATAGGGCACGATCATGTTTCTGCATGATCGCGACCCTTAGTGAAAAGCATGATCGTGCAGACAGAAGGAAAAACCTTCTTACGATCGTGACTTTAGGTAAAAAGCACAATCATGCAAAATGTTGAAAGTTACAATCATGTAGGTGCAAGATTGTGACCTATCTGTTAATACCAATAGTTGGTTTTTGAGTGACTTTTGAACTAATCAATGTTAGGGTGTTTCCATATGAGGTATTTAAGTTTAAATGAGTTCTTGAATGAATTTGGTTAATGTCGAATGAAGGGATTAAGGTGAGTAAAGAGTATTTTGTGTTAAATAATGAATGGAAGGTGTTGTAAATTGATTTTAAAGTGTATTAAGGAAATATACCCTGGAATTTGTCATTGAACATGCATTATACATGACACATATAAATATGTTCTTATGATTGAGTATTCATATGAATGTCCAATGTAGTAATGTGTAAATGTATGTGTTTCTATGATATAGAGGAGCATTTAGAGTGACCGCTTTCAGACATTGCTGGGACTTCGAGGCAATAACCTATTTGGAGCAAACTATGAGTAACCTAAGATGGTCTCACTTTGAATGTTTGTTTGTTAAATTATGTACTGAATTATTGTAATATGTATGTACTGAATTCCAGACATCCAACGTCCGAGGCGTTTGATGCGTGAATAAAACATTGGAAGTGCTACTTGAATGTGAATGTGATTGACTAAATGATTCTCAACTAGTATGTTGAATGTCAAACCAAAGTTCAATGACAAATGTGAATGAAAAAGATTGTGAATGTGATAGATTGAGCATAATGATTGAAAACGCATGGTGCATTTCATTACAAGAATGCATGAAATATAAAGGCAGTTGTGACCGGAGTCGCTAGTCAAAAAGAGCTTAAAGCTCAAACTATTGTAACAACCTTTGGCTCACTATGTAAAATGATCCCTGTACCCCCAACAGATAAGGGACAGTATTAATGAGCCTGGTATCCACAACAAAGACGGGACAGTGAAAAAGGCACTCGGTTATAACAACGTAATAAATGAATGAGTCTCATGAACATTGCATATACGCATGAATTATATGATTTTAATGATTGCATTTTGAAATGTGGAAATTGAATTGAATGAAAAATGTGAACATGTATGTATAAAGTGTTTTATGATGATACATGACAAATTAAATGTTATGAATTATGTGATTATATATGTTGATGTGATATGTATGATATGAGTGAACCATCAAGGATGGTTACTCAACTGAGTTTGCTAAACTCATCAAATTTGCAATGTTGACTTTTCAGGTACGAGAGTGACGACTTAGCTTCTAAGACCGCTTAGAAGAGATCTAGTATAACTTTTGGATAGAGAACATGGCTCAAAGATCGGTCAGCTGGGATTGAAGGATTTAGTTAATCTTTTTGTTAATTCCTCATGTATGTAACATACTTTAAAGACAAAGCTGTGAACTCTAATAGGTTTTCATTGTATAAACATGATTTACAATATATGTAATGCTATATTGTAAATCATAGTTTATAAAATGAAATGAGGAATTTTTGGGTTTTAGACATTGTGACATTTATGTTTTAATTTATGATGTCATGCGATATGTGAAAGTGATAAAGTTAGCATGCTATGTCCGTCGGGCACGTGCATGGACGTCTAAAGGGTGTATGTGTACGAGTCGGATGGGAGTGGGGTGCTACAGTTAAGGTGGTATCAGAGTATGGTTAGCATCCATAGGGATATATAGGAATGTTAAGCGTGAAATATTGTGAGAATTTTATATAGTAATTGAAGTTATTGTCTATTATAAGTCATCCGCCATAGGTGATCATATGGGACAATCAACTAAGCTAGGATCAATAGGAGCCAGTAGGGAGTCGTCTGTTTCTCGACCTAAGGGAATGCCTCCTTGAATTCCTAAGAGAAGGGAAAGGAGGTATGACAAACTGTGAAAGCAGGGGTTGTAGACTTCTATGGAAGTACAGACCCTACAGAGGCCGAGGGATGGCTAGCGAGGATAGAGAGAGTTTTCGATCAGATGGATTGCAAGCCGGATGAGAGGTTTGACTATGCAGTCTCCTTACTGCAAGGCCCAACATATCAAAGACGGAAAACTATTCTAGGCAGTACCACCAGGCCTTGTAATTTAAGATGGGAAGACTTTTTAAAAGTCTTCAAGGAGAACTACATGCCCAAAATCTACCTAGATAGAAAGATGAAGGAATTTCTCGATTTGAAGTAGGGTAGTTTATCTGATTGATTTCAACGAGCTGATGGGATATGCTACTGCCTTGATTCCTACTGAGGAAGACAAGTGCAAAAGATGCGAGACTAAGGTTAGCCATTTCTAACCTTAGTAGTTTTTCAGAACTACAAGCTGCCTTAATCCGAATCGAGCAATTGTTGAATGACAGTCAGTTTGAGTATAGATCAAAGTCCAGACTGAAGAGACCTAGTGAATCTCAGGGTAGTTTTAGCAGAAGATTCATCAAGCGTCAGAACCAAGCTTTTAGACCATCGACTAGATCAAGGCAGTCGGGGTTCAAACAGAGGCGTAGCTTCATAGAGTCTTGTAGTGGAAGAGTTGTAGTATCAGGATAGTTACTGAATTGTGATAATTGTGGAAAGAGGCACAGTGGTGAATGCTGGAAGTTGACAGGAGCTTGCCTTCGATGCGGCTCACTTGACCATCAGATCAGGGATTGTTCTGTTATGTATAGAGCACAGTCTAGTAGTAGAGGAGGTGTGACAACCGAAACTATTATTCAGTAGAGTTGAGCTTATAGGTTTGGGCAGAGAGGCTGTGTTAGAGGCAGAATGAGTTCTGGGAGTGCTACTAGTAGGACTGAGGTACGGAGCAACCAACCATAGTCTTAGGCTAAAGTATATGCTATAACCAGACAGGAGGCTCAGGATTCCCCAGATGTTGTTGTAGGTGTGCTATTTATATTTACTTCTGAGGCTTTTGCATTGCTAGATCCTGGATCTACGCATTCCTTTGTCGCGCCGCATGGCATCTAGGTTCCATTGTGATAGAGAGTTATTGAGTTATGGATTGGAGGTGAGTAAACCAATAGGTAGTACTACCGTAGTAGGAGAAGTCTATAAGAAGTGTCTGATTCGAATTGATCAGGCAAAAATGGAGGCAGACTTGATTGTATTACAGTTAAAGGAGATCGATGTTATTTTAGGCATGGATTGGCTCACTGCTCATAGGGCTATCATGAACTGCTACATTAAGGAGGTAATATTAGAATCTCCTAATCATCCGAGAGCAGTGTTTAGAGGTATTAGTCAAGCAGTGCCAGCCAGGCTGATCTGATTTATGAGTGCCTTGAGGTTGATACAAAGAGGATTTGAGGCTTATTTGACCCATATCATTGATACCTGAACTGAGTAGAATATGCAGGACATTCTTGTGGTTAGGAAATTCCTGGATGTATTTCCTGCTGAGTTATCTAGCTTACCTCCAAATTGGGAAACAGAGCTCACAATCGATCTGGTTCTAGGTGCTACTCCTATATCCATTCCTCGATATAGAATGACACTTGTGGAGTTGAAGGAGTTTAAGGCTCAGTTGGAGGAGTTACTAGAAAATGGGTTCATTAGACCTAGTGTTTCACCCTATGGAGCTCCAATCTTATTTGCAAAAAAGAAGGATGGAACTTTGAGGCTGTGCATCGATTATAGGCAACTGAATCAGGTAACAATGAAGAACAAGTACCCATTGTCTAGAATCGATAATTTGCTTGATCATTTGCAAGCATCTCAGGTGTTTACTAGGTTGGACTTGAGGTCTTGGTACTATCAGTTGAAAATAGCAGAGGCTGATGTACCGAAGAGTGCTTTCAGGAGCAGGTATGAGTATTATGAGTTCTTAGTAATGCCATTTGGGTTTACTAATGCCCTAGTTACATTTATGGCATTAATGAATAAGGTGTTTTAACCCTACCTAGATTGACTTGTGAGTATTTATCGATGACATCTTGGTGTATTCGAAGAGTAGAGAAGAATATGCTGAGCACTTGAGAGTAATCCTACAAATAAGCTATATGCCAAATTCACTAAATATGAGTTTTGGCTGAGTCAAGTAGTGTTTTTGGGTCACATAGTGAATGGACAAGGTATTTAAGTGGATCCAAAGAAGATAAAGGTAGTAATGAAATGGGAGGCTACAAAGAATATGTTTGAAATTTAGAGTTTCTTAGGATTAGTTGGATATTACCGGAGGTTTGTCGACGGGTTCTCATTAATCTCAACCCCTTTGACTAAAATTCTGAGGAAGAATGTGGTCTTTAGATGGAATGATGAATGCCAAAGAAGCTTTGAGGAATTGAAGCATTGGTTGACTATAGCGCTGGTACTGACTATTCCATCAGGAACTGGCGGTTATGTATTATACAGTGATGCTTTGCATCAAAGATTGGGATATGTGTTGATGCAGTATGGCAAGGTGATAGCGTATATCTCAAGAGGTGATAGCCTATGCATCGGGAGAATTAAGGTCTCATGAGATAAACTATCCAGTACATGATTTAGAGCTTGCAGTAGTAGTCTTTGTTCTAAAGATATAGAGACATTACTTGTATGGAGAGACTTTTTGTAACACCCCCTTACCGTAGGGTATGCACCGGGACGCCCGTAGGTCATTCCGGTACATATCCTATGATAAGGGAACGCTACGTGCAATCACTATAGTTACTC
>JAOQMS010041160.1:0-14079 GCA_027563885.1 Erythroxylum longipes
ACGCTAATCTTTGAGGTATTCAGGTTGAAAGGGATAAATGGACGAGTCGACTACCATCGTAGAAATCGACTGTTCTACGAGTTGAGCTGAGCCTAGATAAGGGGAGTTTGGAGAAGATAATCTAATAATGGTCAAGGTGTTCTCCTTGGGAGATAAACTCACGTATTAAGATATTCTTCATGCGAGTTGGACTTCGAAAACGGGGTCCGACAGTTGTTGGTATCAGAGCAAGTAGGGGTTAGACTCCATAAACGAGGTCTAACACATACATATCCTATCAAGAATTCTCCGACAACGGTGCCAAATTTTGGTAATGTTGTCGCCTGCAACTAAATTAATACCAACTCTAATAATGAAATATGTAGTTAGTGAAGAGTTGAGATCGTTCCCATGAGGAATCTATTGGTAAGTGTTTCCTGAGTTGAAAGCTAAAACAAATTAGGAGGGGGGGTTAAATTAACATGATTTTAAGAAATTAAAAATGACAAAATTGGAAATAAACAAAAATAACCAGATATGGAAAATTAATGAACTAACCTTGGTTTCGAGTCACCTACGTTATCAAATTACTATGGATCGTTGATATAAAATTAAGACCATTAACAAATACTCATTGACTGGTATTCTATCTTAGGATTAAATGAATAGAAACATGTATTCTAATTACTTTTGTTAGCCAACAACTTAGATATGATCTTAAGTTTGATTAATTAATAGCTTTAAGAACCAATAGAACCAGTGAGCAAGACAATACACATATGATATATATTTAGTCTAGATAAGTATCTTTCTTAGAATTTTCCAATCCTTGACGTAAAGATGATAATCCTAATTGCCACTTTGGATTAGAAAAACTAAACATCAAATCCTACTAATTTAGCTGTAAATTAAATCAATCAATTCCTGGTTGCGTACCCTATAGATCAATCAATTCAATCATAAAAAGAAATACCAAAAACACTTAATATTCATTAATGAAATAAACTTTATTCATAAAATCTCACACATACTAGATAATAACATTGGTTTCCTTTAACCATGAAGAAAGATTTAGCTTCTCATAAAAGAGATAAAACCCAACAGAAACATAGCAAAACATATGGTCTCCATCTCTGCACTTTTCCAGAAAAATACGAAAACTCTAGCAAAGCCAAACAAAATGTGAAAGTTCAGATGTCTAGAATTTTTTTCCTTCCCTTTTATCATTATTTTTATCAGGTATGCCTCCCCAAAAAATTAGGTAGCAGATCCCTACATAAAGAAAAACAACTTGATTCTCAAAATAATTAGAATCCTAAATGTATCAAATCTATTTTCAAATCAGACTTTGTAAATAAACTTTCCCTTTACACATGCCCACGCTTAGTCAAAAACTTTTTTGCCAGCTGGGAATTTGAATTGCCTTTGCTTTTCTTACATCTTTTGTTATTTAAATTCATCTCCCATGTGTTAAAATCATCTGAAAATAATTAAGAAACAAGTATATTAATTTTAAATATGAATTTAAACACATTAAAGAGATTTATATCCAAAATTAACACAAAAAACTTATTATAATGTCATTTGGGAGTTATTTGGAACTCGATGTTCAATTAATAGGGAGGTATTATGTGTTATATGCACTTGATGATATGTGTCCAATCATCTTCTTAAGGGGGAGTTTCAATATGTGACAAATAATACTAAGAATGGGGAGATTGTTAAAATATGTGTTATGACATTTTATGCATTATTTGTAATTTGGCATCTTTGATTATTAAAGGAATATTATTATGATGAGTATTCTACCTTATGTGGGACTCTTTGAAGGTGAGATTTATTTGGGATAAAAAAATCCTAGTTATGATAGGATTTAATTGAAATCAAATCACAATATCTTGAGTAAAATCAGATGTAGAGTTTTCGTGATTTTTGGACTCTTATTAATAACCCATTCTGGGGATAATGACTATCTAAGGTAGGTAATGTTTTTGGAGATTTTATCAATATTGGACAGCTAATTTTATATACCTATAGTGTGAATTTTCAAGGGTGATTTGTATAGGAAAAACGACTATAATATGGTTACTTGACAACTGGAATTTTGTGGATCAAAAACTATTTTTGTGAGCTGATATTTTTGTGATTCTGTCCATATTTGTTGAGTGACTTTGTAGGCTATCATATGTTGTGTTGTTTTGTGAAATATTTCCAGAAGTCTTGGAGGTGTTGCTACTCTTGTGTTTTATGACGTTTCAGTGTTAGAATGCTTGTTGATTTGAGGTGTCTTTATGGTTACTGTGCGTGGGATATCTCAGTGACATTTTTGAAGGTTCACAGCAGATTTCTTGATGGACAGCTTCCTGCTCTTTCGTTGAAGAAGCTGGATTTTTAGGGGAGTTTTTTTTCTTATCACAAATGTCTTTATTTATTTTCTTTATTATTTCAATCACTTGAGTTGTTTATTTTCTTCTTTTTTCTTATTGAATATTATTGAGAAAATCCTCTGTTGAGGTTAGCACGAGGTGGTTGTGTTATTGGGTGTGATTTACTTTCACAAGGTGTGAGGACAAGGGTTAGTGTCAAGGGTTGAGTGAGTCAGTTCAGTGAAGCCTTGTATAAAACTATTGTCATTAATGAAAGTGATTAAGCTGGGTAGGAGCCCTGCAGGCATAAACAAGAAAATTTACAACTGTTGATGTAGTTGCTTCATATCAAGCAACCACAGATACAGTTCAAAGAAACTGTGACTGAACTAGAAATTGATTCCTTTCCAATTTTCAGGATGTAACAGATGTTACTGGCTATCGCCACCACCTTTGGAAATGTGATTGTAGTTTTCCGATGTGTGTAGGTTCTAATTAATAACCTTAATAATCCGCAAGCATATGGGTTGTTCACATAATACCTAAGGTGTCGGTCCCACTAGGAGGGATAATCTAATCCTAAAATCTAAGGCCAAAACAATTCACAGTAATTCAAAATGTAATAAAACTAAGTTAAGAAGTTAATTAAATCACGCAACTCAATTCTAACAGTCAATTACGAAAATATTAACAAAGTAGTCGTTGTAACACACACTCAAGAATCAACCTAAAGAAACTATCAATTGAGAGAAAGGAGAATTTTTACCTAGCTTTAACGCTAACCTAATCGATTATGAATTATCAAATTATTGATCCTAGATGATCTTAGGGTTGATTACTCTCTCTTGAGTTATAACCATTAACCCTAAATTATAAACCCTAACCAGATTATGGAAAATTGCAATTTCTTAATTTACAATCTATCCAACAACCTAATTAGATCTAAAGTTATCTAATAAACTATCGGGAACCTATGTGAGATCTCTCTTCACTCAATTACCGATTTAGTTATTTCTCATTCTTATTAAATAACCTAACTCTCGTTAGCCCAATTTAATTATTTTTCGTTCGATTCACCCTGTCAGTCTATTACCGAATTATGCAATCATAGAAATCAATCACAATAATTCCAATAAGCATAAAACAATTAGATTTTATTAAATTAAAAATTAAAAAAACTAAAGGTGAGTATAGAACATCTCAATATTCATAATCCTATCATCAAACTAATATTTCCAATTCTATACAATAATAAAAATAAAAAAACAGGAAATACTATTCTAAACGGATAGGGGAGGCAACAATGTCGAAAACTTCTGATCCGAGAAGTACATCAATGTCTGCTTCTTCTCCACTTCTCTCTTCCTTCTTATCTTTCTCAATCTCTCAACAATTCTCTCTAGAGTTTCTCTCCAAAAGTGGTTGATGTAAAAGCTCCCTCATCTTCTTTGTCTTATTCATTATATACCTTTTGTGTTCTAGGTAGCCCTAAGATTTTTAGGGGTCCAAAAGGTCCCAAAACTCCCTTGAAACTTGACATTTTGAGTTTCTGTGCATCTGCCTAATGCAGGCCACGATCGTGGGCCACATACGAGCCTTCTGCATGATCGTGGCAGGTAGGCCATGATCGTAGGTCGTGTCCTAAGCTTCTATCATGATCGTGGCATAAGGCTGACTCTAGTGCTTCTATCACGATCATGGCTCATTGTGCCATGATTGTGGACCGTTGTTTCGGCCTGAGTGTCTTCGAAACTTTTCCGTTCTTCGATTTTACTAACAGACACATCAAAGTACCTCAAAGACATAATAATTAAGCTCAAAGACTTGTACTAACCTGTAAAAACATTTAAACACAATTAATTAACAAACTAACACAATTCTCACCTAAACACATACTAAATGATTAAGTTAACAATTAAATGCATATCAAACTAAGCCTTAAAATATATTGCAATTCACACTTATCAACATCCTCACACTTAAAAGTTTGCTTGTCCTCAAGCAAACAAAATAACAAACACACAAAAATTCACACAACACACAATGCAGTAATGAGACAATGGCTTCAACTATATGAATTAAATTTAATTTTAAACACAATCATTTGAGTCATTTCAAATTATTAACATGCAAAATCTACGTCTTAAGGCTTTGAACTAAATATACATATTAATTCAGACTAAAGTGTTAAATTGTTTACCCTTTTCAATTGCACACATACATTAATAATTCTTTGGTCATTCAGACTTTGTAACTACTCCTAAGTATGTTTTCATGAAAAGTCAAGGTATTACAAGTTCGGTAGTTTTTATTCGAAAACACATTTTATTTTATTTTTTTATTTTTTTTACTTTTTTGTGAACATGGACTTAGTCTTTTTACGTGGAGGCAAACATTGGTAATGAATGTTAATCCGGTTACTCAACTAAGTCATGTTTTTTTATTAAGCTACTTGGTTGGAACGACATTATAGCCTTTTTTACGTGAAGGCACACATTTGTGATGTGTATCGATTTGGTTACTCAGCTGCATCACGTTCTCAACTGGCTACTAACTCCATTCATAACCTGAAGGCCAGCGGAATAGTTATTTATTTAAAATTAACAAACTTTTTTCTCATTGCCTACCTTATTACTTTAGCTACCTGTTTCTATGAAAAAAATACTAGCAAAGCTACTTAAGTCGAAAGGACTCACATTATGAATGAATGTGACAATTTAGAGGGTGTCAAACTAAAACTAAATCCTAATTAAGCTGTATATTTAACCAAAGATCCCAATTCACTAATTTACGAGCTAATGATTCTTCACAACCTAATAGACTCTATTCAAAATAAAATCAATTCTAATCCATCTAATCCATTGACACATTCACACAATTCACAACATGTAACCTAACAACTATCATACAATATGCAAAATCACATTCAAAGCAAAACACATAACCGTCCTTACACTTGAACAACACATTGTCCTCAATGTGAGAAGGAAACAAACAAACACATAAGGACAAAAGAAACATAAATTAAAGTAAAACAAAAAATAAAATAAAGACTAAATTTAAAAAGAAAGGGGCGTTAGAACAAAGCCTTATGGTGATAGAGGCGGGGATGGTGTGGAGGTGGCAGTTAAACACCCTGAGCCTTGAAATAATGATGGATATGATGTATGTCTCGGCTCTGACGTTGTTGAGTTGGGGCCATCTCCTTCATCCTTTTGGAGTTCTATGCGAGTGTATCTGTAATTACCTTGGTGTTTGTGGAGATTATATTTAGTACTTTCTTCTAGCCTGGTTCTTCTAATTCTTCTTCCTCCTCTGACTCTTCACTAGTTGAGTCCTCTTCTGCCTGCTGAGGCGGCACTGTACTCGAACTCACCTGATTAGCCCCGATCTTAACATGTGTCTTTTAACTAATATCCCAAAGTTCTATATTATAGGATTTAAAGATTTCAGCACGCTCTACATGATGATGATTTACGAAGTCTGGGAGATGGACAATTAAACCACTACAGTCCACGTCATAATACTCAACAATGGCAGAAATGAAGTACCTCTACCTAAATTTTTGCTCCTTTTGTACAAAGTCGTAACAATAGCGATCAGCATATGTGTGGAGGTGCACACTGGAATGTTATGATCCATACACCACAACATGAAGAGTTTCTTTGTTAAACACTTATTGGTTTCTGATTTATCAAAAACTAATTGACACTTGAATTTGTGCAATAATAATTTCTCATAGGTCTTATGATGTTGTTATGGGCATTTTTTGCATTAAATTGCTCTAACCTAGTGAGTTCATTTCAATAGCAAGAAGCACGGAAATCATCTTGCTGATCGATATTGGAAGATTCGAGGAATCCACAAATATTGCACTTGATTTTGATATTTAGTTCATAAGCTCATCCCCGCAACCTAAACTACATTTCTTTAGGGTTCCTAGGTTCATAGGAAAGGGAACTAAACAATTCTAGAGTGAGCTCCTAGTAAACAAGAAATTGTAAGTGTATGAATTTTGCCCACTGAATTTTTTTTGCTAAGTTCTCTACCCTGTCACGCAGTTCTAGCCTATCAAGTGTATAAAAATCAAAATATTTAGGGACTAAAATTTGTTTAGCATTGAGGGATTGAAAATGAATACCTTCCTCCTCTGTGTAGATCAGGAAGGGTGCTCTGAAGTTCACTGCTTTGTTCCTTCTCCCTTGTCCCGAGACTTAGTTTCGTCCCGATCATTGATCCCGCTTGGCTGATTATTTAATGTGCAGCATACTGGCTTGTGACTAGGTAGAAGTTGGAAGAGACTGGAAATTTGAAATTTGGATAGAGAGAGGTGAGAGTGTTTGAAGGTTCTAAACTTAGAAATATAAAGTAAAAATGAAAGTGAGTGAAAAAATAAAGTTAGAAATGAATAAATAGGTGGATAGAAGGTAAAATGGTAAAAAATGACTTTAAAAATCGCATGTCCCCTTGTTACCCTGCCTCAAACCATGATTGTGGCCTACAATTTTTCCAACAATTTTAATTTTTCTCTTTTTTTGTCCTTCTCCACTTTTCCAAAATCATTTCTTAACTCTTTATGGCCCTTTCACCTCTTTTTTGCTTACTCCATCGATCATCAAATTCATGTTAAGGTCCTCTACCTTCCCGATTTTATTTGAAAACGAAATAACCTAACTACAAAATCTAAGCTTTCTAAAAACAATCAAAGGAAATAAAATTCCATAGGTTGCCTCCCATGTAGCAATTCTTTTAACGTCGGTAGCTCAATGCTCTTCTTTTGCTCATACTGGTTGAAATGATTGGTGCAATGGAAGTGTAGTCACTGATCTCACAATTTTCACGTGATCTGCCATGCCGTAGATTCCACCTTCCTTGTGATTCTACTTCCTTCGCCTTCTTCTACGTAATCATTTCTTTTTGAATGCATTCCTAGGATCCTCAATATCTTCCCATTGTCCTTGAGGTTTGGGTTCCTTGATATTAATTGGAGGTAAAGGAGAATTGTTGTCTTTCTTTAACACTTTGAAGGTTATTTGCTGCTTTCCTACCCTCATAGTTAGTTCACCCCTATCAACATCAATTATTGAGCAAGCAGTGGCCAGGAACGGACATCCAAGAACCATAAAGGTTTCCACTTCTTCTCCAATATCCAATATATAGAAGTCTGTAGGAAAGGTAAATTTATCAATTTGTACTTGCACATCCTCAATAATCCCCTTCGGTTGATGAACTGTTCTGTCGACCGTCTTTACTAACATCTTTGTGGGTTCTAACTCTCTTAACCCTAACTTTTGACTAAAAGTATAGGGCATCATATTGATACTCATTCCCAAATCCACGAATGCCCTGTCTATATTGACTTTATTGATACTATAAGGAATGTAAAAATCTCCTGGGTCCTCCTCCTTTTGTGTTATGTTAGGGTTTTCTTACGATATGTGCTCCTTAACCTTCTTCTTGACTGATTCCTTTAGTACGAGACTCGTTTGTAGATGTTCCATTATGTCTTCATCCTTGTTTGATTCAACCTCCTTAAAATTCCTCGTTGACCTAATTGAAATTGAATTCCACTGAGCTAGAATAGGGTATGGAATTTTAGGTTGAGGTTCCTTGATTGGCGCAATTACGAGCTCACTTGGAAAGAATTCCATAATTACTTGTCCTTCTCCTTTGTCTCCATCTTCCTTCGCACGTTCAAGTTTTTTTCCTGGGTCTGAGTGATGGCCATGATCCATTCTTTTGGGTTAGACTTGGTATTTCTTGGAAGGGTTCCTGAATTCTGAGTAGATATTGTCTCCGATAGTTGATCTACTTGGACCTCCAAATTGTGTATTGAAGAGGCGTGGTTCTTGGTGACTTTCTCAAATTTACTTTCAAGCCTCATGTGTGCATCCTCCATGCCTCCAATTTTATCTAAAATCTTATCCAACTTAGATTCCATTGAGCTTAGTTTATCTTGTTGGAAGCTTGATTATCCTTAAGGTCTTAACTATCCTCCAGCATTGTTCGTCCAAGAGAAGTTAGGGTGATTCTTTCACCCAAGGTTATAAGTGTTGGAGTACGGATTGTTCCCCACTCCTCATCCATATTGAGCTCCCATATAATTCACCTGCTTTAGATCACTTTCCTTCAACAAGTAACAGTCCATTGTATTATGGTCTATTTGTCCATAGAGTTCACACTTGAGTTGCACTGATTTCATAGAAGTTGAGGACGAAGATTTCATGTTGTTAAGTTATCGAGTCAAGTTATCAATTTTTTCTTGCATTTTTTGTCATTTGATTGACAGCCATAATTCCTTTTTGCTCTCGGAAGATAGTAGTTTGTCTACTCCGCTCATTCATCCACAAGAAACTATTACTCACCATCTCCTATATCATCTCTTCCGCTTCATCAACATTCTTTCTCATCAATGATCCTCCTGAAGCTACATCGATCGTGCCTCTCGTATGTGGAGTTAATCCGTTATAGAATGTTTGTAACAAGAATTCCTTGGGTAAGTTATGATGTGGGCATTTCCATATATCATTCCTACGCTTCATAGATCGATTCCTCGTCACTTTGCTAGAAGTTGGTAATTTCCTTGATGATCTTAGTCAAAGGGTAATACTTATCTAAAAAGGCATGAACTAGTTGATCCCACATTGTGACATTGGTTAGGTTAAAGGAATGATACCAAGAATTTGCTCTATCTCTAAGGGTAAAGGGACAAGCCTAATTTTGACCGCATCTTCCGACATTTGATGGTACCGAAAGGTATCACAAATTTCAAGGAAGTTCACTATATGTGCGTTAGGATCCTCGTTCGCTAGTCCATAAATCTGCACGTTCTGTTGAAGTATGTTTAGAAGCTTTGGTTTGATTTTAAATGATGTTGCTTGTATGGGTGGCCTAGCTACTCCTTGGTCAGCCACATTGAAACTCTGGTCTCATGAAGTCTATAAGAGTCTATTGTCGACATCCTTGGTTCACTTCGTGGTGTAAATCTCGCTGAAATTCCTCAGCCATTGTTGCTTTTGCAATTTCCTCTTCTTCTTCACGCCGAGCTTTTCTAATAGATTGTTCTAGTCGAGTGATGCCTAAATCTATAGTTTCAGCTGCATGAATCGATCTTTTCGTGACTCTTGTGTTCATGCAAGAGCACGATTTGAGAAATAAAAGAAAGAAAGAAAACAAAAATTAAAAACTAACTAAACGCCTTAGAACTAAACTAATCGCCTCCCCGACAACCGCGCCGAAAACTTGTTCGTGGTTTTTCAATTTGTGTAAGTTCTGATTAATAACCTCGATAATTCGCAAGCGCATGGGTCATTCGCGTGGTACCTAAGGTGTCGATCCCACGAGGAGGGATAATTTAATCATAAAATCTAAGGCCAAAACAATTAGCAGTAATTCAAAATGTAATAAAACTAAGGCAAGAATTTAATTCAATCACGCAACTCAATTCAAGAATCAATTACGAAAATATTAACAAAGTAGCAGTTGCAATATACGCTCAAGAATCAACCTAAAGAAACTATCAATTAAGAGAAAGGGAAATTTTTACCTATCTTTAACATTAACCTAATCGATTATGAGTTATCGGATTATTGGTCCTAGACGATCTAAGAGTTGATTACTCTCTCTTGAGTTATAACCATTAATCCAAAATTATAAACCCTAATCAGATTATGGAAAATTGCAATTTCTCGATTTACAATCTATTCAAAACTCTAGTTAGATCTGAAGTTGTCCAATAAACTATGGGGAACTTATGCGAGATCTCTCTTTACTCAATTACCAATTTGATTAATTTCTTGTTCTTATTAAATCACCTACCTCTCGTTAGTCAAATTTAATTATTTTTCATTCAATTTACCCTCTCAGTCTATTACCAAATTATGCAATCACAGAAATCAATCACAATAATTCCAATAAACATAAAACAATCATATTTTATTAAATCAAAAATTAAAAAAAACAGATGTGAGTATAAAACATCTCAATATTCACAATCCTATTATCAAACTGTTATTTCCAATTCTATACAATAATAAAAATAGAAAATAACAGGAAATATGATTCTAAACAGAGACGGGAGGCAACAACGTTGGAAACTTCTGATTTGGGAAGTACGTCGATGCCGGCTTCTCCACTTCTCTCTTGCTTCTTCTCTTTCTCAATCTCTCGACAATTCTCTCTAGGGTTTCTCTCCAAAAGTGCTGAAGCAAAAGCTTCCTCATCTTCTGTCTTATTCTTTATATATCTTTTGAGTTTTGGGCAGCCTTAGGTTTTACCGGAGTCCGAAAGGTCCCAAAAACTCCCTCAAAACTTAAGGTTTTTGAGTGTTTACATGTCTGCCCAACGCAGGTCACGATCGTGGGCCACATACGAGCTTTCTGTCACAATCGCGGGCCATGTCCTAGGCTTTTGTCATGATCGTGACATGTGGGCCACGATTGTGGACTGACTCCAGTACTTCTGTCCCGTTGTTTCGACCCGAGTATCTCCAAAACTTCTCTGTTCTTCGATATTGACCCTGAAACACTAACAAACACATTAAGATATCTCAAAGACATAATAATTAAGCTCACAAACTTGTACTAACCCATATAAATATTTAAATAGAATTAATTAACAAACTAACACAATTCTCACTTAAACACATACTAAACTATTAAATTAACAATTAAGCACATATCAAACTAAGCCTTCAAACATAATACAATTCACACTTATTAAAATATAAAGGTGTTGCCATAGAATCCTTCCGATAATGGTCGGTTGAACTTGAAGCGTGCGTTCACTGTGCATGCCATGCGCATCAATTCGTCAGGGTCTAGCCGAATGGCAGCAGTGCGACACTTCCAGAGACATGCGGTTAACGACTCGATGGTGGAGCAGTGGCAAATGCTCAGCATCGCCAAGCTTCTCAGAGCAGCGACTTTAGTGGGTCCGAAGAAGGAGAGATGGGCCATGACGTCCAGTGGACTAATTATCCCTTTGTCGACCACTTCCTCGTACTTCCGGTGCATGCAGGTCATGCTTGGTGGACTACGTGCCTGAATGAGGTGGCATTCCCATGCTGGCAGAATTAATGGTGCCTGCGCCCTACGCGCCATCTCGCTAATAGCCGTCATAAGTTGGACTAGACTCGAGCATTGAGAAAAAAATGAAGCCACCGCATTTGAGGAGCGTCAACTATCAAAATTTGCAAGAAAAAAAGTTAATGTTATTACTAATTTAATATAATATTAAGTATCAATTCCATTAATTTGCTACAGCTATAATCTATATTATCAAATATTAAACTTTTATTTTGTTGAAAAATTAATTTAACTTTTCTCCTGTTTCATATATATTTATACTAGATTGATAACCGTAAAAGTTACGATGTGACACCGTTGACGGGTTTTGGACATTAAGAAGGAGATCTTAACACATTGGACCATACCAATTCTGGTATACCGTCTAATGCTTCTGCAACAGACACATGTTGGCATGTTCAATCACTTAACTACTACTTACCATTTCCAGTTTTTCTCTTCTTAGAATGGTTTGCCAGGAAGTAGTTGAACTTCTAGACACAATTCCAGCAACGTCACCAAAAACCTTAAATCATCATTCGACGAACAGCCCTTGTACATCCGACCGGAGTTACAATTTGTTCGGTAAACTATTCATCAATTTTCTTAACTATTAATGAAGTTTTCTGCTTTACTCGCAAGCAAGAAACTATCCAGTTGAACAACTATTGATCGATAGACCAACAGGTGCATGCATATAGTTTTGGCAGACACTGTCACCGTACAGAACAAGGTCAAGCTGCTAGTGGGAGAAACTTCATAACCAGAAAAAGTTCATTAGATCAGTAGTACGAATAAGCAAGTCATTAAAGATTGTAGGAACATGTTTTTATTATTATATATGATTGTAATGCCAAGCATATACAAGTTCTACTTCTTAGCTTTGGGAAAACATACCAAGTTTTATTTCAGATGTGAAGAACTTGGCAGAATAAGTCCTCTCTCTTTCCGTATGTGGTTAATACATACAAGAAATTATCTGTAAAAATTTTAGTCACTTTAAGTACGTCTTAAATTCAGTCACTTTAAGTATGTCTTAAATTCAGTAACGCTTTCTTTTCTTTCTCTCTTTTTTTTTTGATAAAGAGGAGGCAAAAAGCCTAGAAAACAAACTACAAAAGACACATTCTTGAAATGGATTTACCAAATTTATCCTGACCTAGTGTTAGACTCCTAAATTTCGGAGCACCTCTCAGCGACCTTCGATGAGGAGCCTTAGGGGAGAGGTTCGCTGGATTCACGCATGAGGGAGGCATGCAAAAACACTAAGGCAAACGTGGGCGAGGATGATCAGACTTGGTGCGAATTTTGGTAGAGTCTCGGACCTAGTGAAGATTGACTCGGCCCAGGCTAAGGACTTGACGGACTAAGGACTTAGACCATGCTCAGATGGACGGACTACGACTAACGGACTTGTTGTGGGAAGCATTGGATCAGGCCAGTGCGCTATGTGGGCTTCGGCGAGATCACATTGCATCATCAGCGGATAGAGATCGTGGAAAGATCTTGGATGATGTGGCGATGACGAGGAGTTAGAGTTATAGTGAAACACAACATCTAAAGATAGCGGAGATCTTTACGGATAAGGATGCTAGTTTCCTAGTTGAATGTAATCTCTATCTTTTTGTTATCTTGTAGATTCTATCCTATCGGTTAGAGTCCTATTTAGATGGGAGTGTCATCTAATTGGTCCATATGATGTAATCTGATAGAGATAGATGTGATCTCTAGATAGATCAGTTTGAGTGGGATTAGGTAGTTCAGATAAAATGGGATTCTGAATATATTAAGAGGCCTACTTATAGCTCATTCGAGCTTTGCTGTCGGGGAGTCAGAGAGAGAGCATTCCTTGTATTCTTTTGAGGGAAAGTAATATAAAGGTTGGTTTAGCCGTATCTCTGTGTGTTCCTTCATTGCCTATCTTTTCTTATTGCTTTCTTAAGCATTGTTTCTTAGAGTGTGCGAGCGAAACACTTCGAGAGTCATTGAGGGATGAGTCTTGCTTAAGCGGACTAAGTGAGACTTCCGTACAAAGGGTGTTGGCGATAGGATTTGGTGAAAGTTCGAGTCCCAAGGTGACCTTTGTATTAACTGGTATCAGAACCAAAGTTTAGAATGACAGTAAGCAACTTGACGGAACGAGTGTCTATGGTGGAGGCGCTCATTGGGCCTATTCCTAAAGGGGAGGCAGAGATCACATCTCACAATGCTCGGTTCGAGATGTTGGAGGCATGAATCTAACAGTTGCAACAACAGTTTGCGGAATTGTTGAAGGCACATGAGGAGGCCCAGTTAGAGATCACTGTGCTGAGACATGCTGTTGCAACACTGGATGTCGACCATGCGGAAAGCTCGTCACCAAAACCTTCAGTGGTGAAGGTACGAGAACCCAAGGTGTTTGAAGGCGTGCGGGACGCCAAGGTGCTTGAGAATTTCTTATGGGATATGGAGCAGTACTTTGCGGCTATAAGGGTGCCCGATACTGAAAAGGTCAGTGTGACGGCCATGTACTTGGATGAGGATGCCAAGCTCTGGTGGAGGACGAGGACCTCTGCAGAGATCAGTGCGGGTAAAACTCCCGTGGATACGTAAGAGCTCATGAAGAAGGAGTTGAAGGATCAATTTCTTCCGTTGAATACTTCATGGCTTGCGAGGGATGCCTTGAAGAA